>PVKM010013706.1:0-29911 GCA_004027735.1 Carollia perspicillata | reverse complement strand
ACCATTTAGAAAGTTTTGCAACAATCCATGATAGAGGTGATGATATCAGCATTTTATAGCTTCACTTCCAGAGATGATTGGACTCCAATGAGGCATTTGTGTGTGTGTGTGTGTGTGTGTGTGTGTGTGTGTTTGTATGTAGAACTATACATATGAATATATGAAACCTTTAAGGTGGTATGGCCCTCCCATCCCCGGTAGTGACTGCCAGGTGTGCTGTGATGAGAAAGAGTCCAAGGCCAAGTTCAGGCTCAGGGGGAAAGAGTCTCATAATTGGGGGAGATGGCATGGCAGTGATGTCAATCGCGTTCGGTCTCTGCTCAAAATAAAATGTCACAAGTAGATTTTAAATAGTGAAGACTTTCTCTTGCTTTTGGTTTAAAATACATAAAAGAGATGAAAGTGGCTGGCATTTAACTATAATTTCTACAATAGCAATATCTGAAATGGCTTTGAAAATGGCACTTTTGCTAAGAAATTTCTTCATCAAGATATCTATTCCTTAGCATTAAAAGGCAAACATGTATCTCATTTTCTATACTCTCTGGAAAATAACTGGTGTGTTCTTACAGCATATAAACTTGAAAACCACATAGGTTATTTTTTAAGGTAAACTAATTATTACCATACTCTCCTTGATATGACTATGGACTTTGAACCTTTACTGATAACTAGCTTTGCTAATATCAGCTTTCCATTCTATTTCAGCTTTTAAAATAGGCTTCATGTATACCAATTTTCATGGCCATTTGAGAATTTTTAAAGTGACTCCATTCGGGCACATGCATAAAACACAAGGTAGATGTTACCCTCTAGTACTATTGGGATAATATTCCCCTTCACATAATGTTATATTTTTCATCCTCAGGGCCAACTAATTTTATTTATTGCTACTGCCTGTAACCCTTAAAGAATACACATGAATCTCCATATACATGTGTATAAAATAAAGCCTTGAAATGATTTCTTCAAAATAGCAATCATTTGCATTTAGCAGGCAGTACAAATTTATCTTTCTGTATAATGCTGCTACATCTTAAAAAGGCAATATCATAAATGAAATTATCCTTTCAGAAAGCAATACCAGACTAAAATAAATCAAGATATGGAGACTTTACAAATGACCTTTAATATATTGAATATTACCAGAAAGTGTGTGCAACTCAAATGTTCTAAGACAACAATTTATTGTGGAATTCTCCATGAAGTTTTTCCTTTAGAAATATATTATCAGCCTCAGTCCAATAGTATTAGTAATATTCTATCTTTTAAGAGCTGAGAAAATGGACACAGGATTGCACAAATTGAAGTCTTTCAGTCCAACACCCTCTTCTTAGGGACAGAGAAACTGAAGTCTAGAAAGTGAACAACAGTGAGCACCAAAGATGAGAAACTTTCTTATCTTAACTCACGAAGACCTCTTTATGATGCTACACAAACTTGACCCAAAGTTTTCATATACAAAACTCTATCTCCAATTCCCTTGTCATCAAATAGAACACAATAAACCTTTAATATTTGGAGATGATAAGCTCAGTATAATATTTTTTGGTTGATGGAAATATTTACAGACTGTTTTCTAGTATCAGCTAAAAATTACTAATTAAATAACCATCACCAAGATTGAAGTTATTTTAGTGAGATGAGGAACAGGATTCTGAGCTTGGTCATTTCAGTCTTTGTTTAGTTAGTAGAAAAGATGTGGGAGTCGATGGAGATAGGAGAGAAGGCAGAGCAGGAGGAGGTGTGGGTCGGGGCAGATGCAGAAAGGAAGAAAGGTAAATTTATACCATCTCTCACCCACCTCCCTATTGGCCATATCTTATACCCTATAATTTTCACGGTAAAATAAAAGAAGACAAAATTCAACTTACCTGTCTGGGCTTGAGAAAAATATAAAAGGTGTGGGAGGAACCTTCCTAATAACTCAGCTGGGGCTTCAGCTCTCATTAGCACATCCCCAAACACAAGGATATTCAGACTGAAGCATAACATCATTGGCACAAAGCAGGTCTTGCCCTTTTAGTCTCTGGAAGCTTTCTATTGCTAGTTCAGCTTTTCCACTGTCAGAAAGTTAGTTTTTAGGGGAATATTTTCTTAAGGGTATGTTATATGAATCTTACACTGACATTCCAGTATCTTTTTTTCCCCTGAATTCAAACCAAGTTTAAGAGCTGGAGATAAAAACATATATGCTGAATTAACACAGTTCCTGGCAACAATACCGAGTCAATAAATGCTATTGATAATATTATTAGCAATGCTTTATAAATGAAAACAATTCTATTGTTTCTCTTCGCGTTATGTAAAACCATACAGTCTCTAACATCACTAGTTATTTGCCTCCCTGCACTGTCCTGTACGGTAGTCTTGAGACATCCATCAGGTGAAGGCAAGTACATACTTGACTGTGCAAATCAGCAAGGTTATAGAGCAGTTGGAAGGGGTTTGACCACTTCTACACCATAGAGACACAGAAAAACACTAAGAGAAAGAGACCGAGTACATAGAAGATTTTGACACGTCTAAGTTATTTATAAATGAAAGAAGATCTATCCTACACTCAGACAGTCTTTCTTTCATAAGTCCATGCCACATTTTTAGGAAGCAATCCCTAGCAATCATTGTGAGAGGCCAGCAGACAAGAATCAAGAATGTTCTTGACAGCACAGTCCTACCTACTAATGCTTCGTCTAATGCCACAACAGCATCGGAAGATCATTCTCCTCTCCAGCTGTTGAGGGACTGCTTTCTTTCCTCTTTTCCTCGCTGCTGCCTCCCAGGCAGATGGATGATTTCAGTATAATATCTGTAACTACTCAAGAGCTCTTTCCTCAGATGTGCTTTGTTCTCCAAATCTTTTTTACCTGCAGCCTCTCTGACTATTTTGGTCCCAGTTTCATGGCTTTTGCACTTTGTTATTCTAAATTCCACCAGTCACTTATCTGCTCATAATACAGGTATTTCAAGCCCTTCTGAGTTTGCACACTTTGTTCCACACCATTTGCCTCTATTTTCATAACATTAGACAAATTTACTAATAGGGAAGCTGCCAGGATGGTTCAAAATGAAAATAATAAGCTAGCTGAGAAGTAAATAGTACTGATTTATAAAATGACAAAGTTTCGCTCAAAAACTTTGCTTATGGTACAAGTGGTGTGTGTTGCCTAGATACCCTCACATCCAGTAGCACAAAAAGGAAAACATTGTGTTAAAGAATGAGCAAGTTTCTTTTTGTAAGGAAATGTACTTTCCCTTGAAATTTAAGAATTTTCATTTGTTCATTAATTTTCTCTACAGTATAATAAATCCTATGTTCTTCCTCTCTGATATGCACATTCTGTAAACCATGTTAATGAAGTGGTAAACAGAACAGTTTAGCTTACTCGGCATTTTTTTCCAACGTCCCTCAGATGGGCCTTCTTGTACTGCAGAAGCTGAAAAGCTAAAAATGGCATTCCCTGACTCCCTTGGAGTTAGGTTTCCAGATGTGATTTATAATTCACAAATTAGATGTATATAAGACTTAAATTCAGAACTTTAATAGACAGGGAGGCAGTGGTATTGGGTCCCCTTTGCTTCCAATTAAGGCAGGGTTTTTCCAGAGGCAATAGTTTTTTGTGATGGATTTCCTGAATTCTCCAGCTTTCTGACATTGGCTAATGTAGTAGTTTCCTTGTTGAGAAGGTATGAAATGTTGTTCTAAAGCCAGTCCTGGAGGCCAGCCTAGAGCCTGTTACTGCAATTTTGTCAGCATAATTCTCCATAAAAAGTCACTTTCTGCTTATGAGTCAACAGAGGTTTTTGCAACTGAACTCTCACTGACTCAAGTTTGAGGTCCTGAAAACAGGATTTGGGGAGCTGAATGATTTGGACTCTTCTCCAAGGTTACTATACCACTTGTCAGAGTCTACTCTTTTCCCAGCGCGTGCCATAATTTTCTACCAATGTCGTTATTCAGTAATCACAGAAGCAGACACTTCATCGAATTTTTGGCTAAATTAACCATATATATTTGCCACTATGTACCATGAATTACTTGTAATCTCTTCTGTATTATAAACAAATTTTCTGTGATTTCAGACACAAACCATTTAGAGAAGCCATCCCATATTCCTCTGTCTTTGAGTGTCTATTGCCTGCAGCCACCGATGCACCAGAAAGATGATATCATTCAAGACTCAATAAAGTTAGAGATATTTTTTCCCCAGAAAAATGGTGTTGTATAATGAAATGATTGTGAAATTTGGAAACAAAAAAACCTGGACTTGAAACCTGGCTTGACCATTTTACCTATTATTGCTATGACTTTGGAACAATTATTTAACCTTTCTGAATCTGTTTCTGAAGATTTAAATACCTTATAGAGTTCTTATAAACAATTGAATGAGGTAATATATTCACACAAATATAGCCATGTTTTTCCTATTGGAGAATTACATCTTCTCCATTTATCACGACATGGTAAAGGTAAACAGACTCTACAACAGAAACCGAAGGAGGTAAGCATTTCCTTGTCTGTGTCAGGCATGGAGATGACAGGAACAATGACCCGAATGTAGTGGATAGGGAGCTCTTTCCTGAGATTTCAAATCTTCCAGGTAAAACTGATTGGAGTTCATTCATTACAGATACCAAGAGAGCAGCATTGGAGTCCTGCCCAGACGAATTTCATGCTGAGTGTCCAGTTTTCTAATTCTTGTCCTTTGAGTATTCCCTCACTCCTTGTCCATTCCCAGGACTGGTTCCCCCGTCTCTTGCTGATGTTGTTAGCTCCTCAACTATCTTTCCAAAGAAATTACTTTTTATTTAAGTTCTTCATAGTTGGTTTCTGTTGTTTCCTATAAAGAACACTGATTGATATTCATTTTTCTACTCCATAAAAGAGGAAATTAAGCCACAGAAAGGTTTTGTTACTAATCCAAGGTCACATAGCTACTGAGTAGTAAAGCCAGGATTTCAAGTTGGGTCTTTCTGATGGCAAAATCCCAGAAAAGGCTGTTTTTCTGCTTAAAGGGAGCTCTCTCACTAAGCCCAAATTTGTCTAACCAGCCTCATTTCCCTGGAGTATACTCAGGAAGCTTCTGTTCAAGCCAGTTTGAGTTACTGTGAAATAAGTAGGACAGAAAACAAAAGCCCATGCACTTGTAAGGGAGGAGGATTTGCTACGCTGCTTTCAATTCATCACACCTGGGCTCGAAAATGGGCTAAAAATGTAAATGACTGAGTTTACTGGAGAGAAAAAATAGCCCTTCACTCCCAAATGAAGCAATAACCTCATGTTAATCATTTCGGTACTAATCTAATCCACTTGATATTTAAATGTATGACTTGCAATTTGAGTAGATTCGTTCTATGTATTGTTCTTTACATTATATAATCTTTAAACTGTCATTGTGATGTTTATAGCAGACACACATTTCTTGTTCTTAAATATAAAAGTGTTGTTTTCCAAATTATTCTTTTGTAAGACTGTGTTTTTTTGTTTGTTTGTTTAGACCAAGATTGTATGAAATTCCACCAAAGGTGACAATAACTATTACATATGTTTCAATTTTGAAATACAAATTTAGAACTACTATACATTTTTACCCTCTTAACTATATGAAACTTTAATATTCTTATTCAAATAGTGCTCATGACAATAGGATACAATGTTCATGGCTCAGGACATTATTTTAAAGAGCAACATGTAACACACAGTGTGACCTAAATGAGCATTGTTCCTCCAACTTTTCATTGGCCTATTTTATCTTCTAACACAATATTTATAGATACATGACATAGCAAGTATATTCTTCCTTGTTGCCGTGTTGGCAATCTAGAGACTATGGGGTAAAACCCCACTAATCTTAACAAGCCTAGGTCATTCTTCCCTCCCTCCACTCTCCCTTTGCTTGAAGAATGAACATGTGACTCAGTCTCCACAATGAGTCACATCTTAGTAATATCATGGGAAGGGAATATTGCTGAGGGATTCTGGAGAATGTTTCTTCACTGATAAAAAGAAATACAGAAGAAGAAAAGGCTCCTTTCTTTTCTTTGGACATTGATGTGTCTGCAGGGAAAGCCTGGAACTGTAGCTATAGGGAACTGGTCCATGTGGCAGTGGTGAATGTAGCTCAGCCCTGATTTGGAAAACCAAAAGATGCCAGGGGGCACACAGGAGCCAGGCCACAGATCAGCTTTCCGACGGAGACCCAGGTCTGCATTGCACCTAGGCTGCTTTATGGCTTGCTTTTGCTAAAACTCCCTCGCCCTGAATTGAGGCAGCAAATGTTGATTGCATATCTTTAAAGTAACTTATTTTTTAAAATATTTTATTTGTTTATTTATATTTAGAGGGGAAGGGAAGGAGAGAGGGAGAGAAATATCAGTGTATATGGTTGCCTCTCATGTGTCCCCCACTGGGAACTGGCCTGCAACCCAGGCATGTGCCCTGACTGAGAATCAACCTAAAGTAACTTCTTAAAGTCTGTTCTAATCCTCCCAAGGGTGGAGAGTAACCAGTTTGACCGCTTTTCCCCTTACTTTCGCAATATCCTCTTCTTTGTTATCCCTAAGAAGTAAACAGCAACATCCTTTCCTGTGCATAAAAAATGAGGACTTTCCTTGAAGTAATGCTCCCAGAAAAGCAATAAAGGCCTGTCTAGGCAAGGGTTGAGGCCCTCTCTCACTCAGAGAGTGGCCATGCCGTCCTTTTTCTCCACAGGACTTCTGCAGTCCATGTGAGTATGTTCGTCACATCCACAACACCACAGACACTGCTGTTCGGAGTCGGCATCATGTAGCAGTCAATTTGAGATTCTAAAGGCCATTAGCAGGACACAGAGCTAAATGAAAAAGCTGACTTCTTGAGTTACTTCCTGGTTATGTAAAATAATGTTTCCTTATTGTTTATGCAATGTTTTTTCTCAGACCATCTATTATGTGCAGCCCAAAGTGTCTTAATACATAATGCAAGTATTTCACAGAAGATCTTAGCACAATGACTGGCCCATAGTGAATGTTCAAGTAGTATTTATTAAATAAATAACAAATGCCAGGAGGTTAACATTATTTGGGACTTACAGACTGAGAAAACACATTTATTTGGGCTTAGGATGACCATAAATGAGGGTGACTGAAAGGAAATAATGGATATAATACAAGTGATATGATGAGGGAAAATGCACATTTTAGAATCCCTAGTGACCACCTCTGGGCTCGACTCCCCCTTTTTTCTTGAAGTGAAAACATGAACTCACAGCAGAATGTTTTCTTTTTCTCACCAGCCAACCTAGTGTGAATGTCATTCGACCCTGTCATGGTGAGGGCTGGCCCCTCCACATTTCCAGCCTATAGGCACTACACTAGCAAACACTCTGCCATTCCCAAAAGGCCACATTTTCAAAATGGAAAGTAAGACAGCCACCAAACGTGTAAAATATAAAACAAAACAGAAGAGTGTGCTTATTGTCTTTTCTATCAGCATTCTAGGAGACAGAAACTCGTCTTTTGAAGGCTCATTTAATTGGGCAAGGGGAAATTAGAAACTAAAATGAAAGAAAGAGTCTCATTTGAGGGAGAGAGGTAGAGACAACACTGGAGATAATACCTGACTTGCAGGGAGAGAGGCTGCCGACATCTGTAAGTGTCCCTGAGGCATAGATATCTTCCCTCTAATGAGAAGTTCTAAACCATTTACAATAGTGTCAGTATCTCTTGAAAATTATCAATTGAAGCTTAATTGGGTAAACATTAAGGGTTTTTCTCCATCTTCATTATCAAAATCTCACAGCTAGCCAGGCCTTTGATCTTGCAGCTCTCGCCTGCAAGTATCCATGCATTGTATCATTCTGATCTTTCTTCCAACTGTAGGGCTCGCACTTCAGCAACTTCCCCTCCCTCTCCATGCAGTCAGTACCCTCTTTCTATTTTCCTTTGTGTTCATTTATAGTTTTTATATTTATGGATTTCTCTCAGCATTTTAGCCAAGTAATTTAATACAGAAATATTTACTGGAAATATGCAAGACAGAAAACTGATTTGGTAAAATAAAAAAAAATGCATAAAACTTTGACCTTGCTCTCAAGAAGTACAGAATCAAGTTTAGGAGAAAGATACTTATATAGTCCTAATAAAAAATACTGTGATAAGTGTCATAACAAAAAAAAAACTTTAAGCAATGAAAACTGAAGTGACTGGCCTCCCACTGGTGTCTAAATGTAAACTGTTTCCTGCTTACTGCTTATTGAACCTCTTTCTTCATTTCAAATTCATGTGTTAGGAAAAAATTTACCATCTTTCCTCCAAAAATTGTTCTCCATTGTGATGACTGTTTCTACTAGCGGTTTCACACTTAGCCTAGTCACTCAGGCTTGAAAGATGGGTCTTCTTTGCATTTTCCTCAGATTCATGCTCTCCACCGAGCCATTCACCAAGTGGTACTCATTTTTCTTTGAAATGCCTCTTTTATCCTTCTGTTCTATAGTCATTACCACCTCCCTACTCTAAAATTGAATCACTTTATACCTATTTTCCTGCAATTTCCTAGCAGATGTCTATGGATCCATGCCCTCCCTCACCTAAATCATCTTGTATACTTCAAAAAACCAAAGGATTCTAAAATAGGAAGGGACATTGCCTTCCAAAGCAAAAATCTCTACAAATTAACTTGGAATTGTGGGTAAACAGTTATTTACTACTTGAATATTTATTGATAGAAACCCAATTCCTCAAATGTTTTAAATTTATAGATCATTTGAATGAATGAAAGTGTCTTATATTGCTAAATTTACACCCTCCTTGCTTTATTTTTTCATTGAATCTTAGTTTTGCTCACTTGACATATGAAATTCCATCAAAAACATGTAAAAAAATTTTTTGTCTTTTTGAAGACCTATTTAAAAAAACTGTCTAAACGTACACCATGTCAGTAATTGGACCTGGTATAAATTTTAGGCCTCCTCATTTTGATTGCCCTCCTGTTAGCACTTTCCAATTACCAGCATTATCTAAAATGTGGTGTCCAGAAATAAAATACTGTGAAATTCCTCTACATAGATTTGTTCATCATTGCATTCCCACACATTCAAGAATCTTAAACAGTCTAAATTTTTAGAGGTCCAAAGCACAACTCCTGAATGAATGTCCTCTGTTCTAGCCCAAGTTATTTATTTTGGCTTCCTAAAGTGCCTTCTGCCTTAGCTGGATGGGCTCCTCACGTTAGCATTCCCTTTCATTCATTCACTTACAATTCTAAGCCTTTCTTTCTGTTTACCTTTCTACCTGAAATGACTTATTTCCTATCTATCTTAATCTTCTCTTTCTTTTAACATTCAGTTCTAGATTCTGTTGCAAGGAATCCAGTTTTGCCAAAGGAGAGTGTCTGTTTTTAGCCCTGGACTTATGGAGAAGATCTTTAGGCCTTTGGAATATCCTGCCTGATGGGTGTGTGTTTGTTGGCCTGGAGGCTTTGGCCACTACCAGCCAGTCTTGTAATGTCATGTCTGACAAGGGCTTTGAGGCCATGCTATTTCAGTTCTGACCGCTGCAAGAACTGATGGATAAAGGCAGCCTGACTTCTATGAATGGCTTGGGACAAAAGGGCAGCCACACAAGCAGTCTGTGATTGAGCCCTAGAAAACGCTGGACACCAAAGACTCCAGTGAACTTCCCTGGTTGGCAGTACACTGTGTGCATTGTCACACAGTGCGTCCAGGAGAAGGTGATGTCATTCAAGTCTCCACAGGGAGAGGATGGTCAGAAGCTCTGATTTGGACCCCTCCCAGACTCTGCTGTATGCCTTTCTTCCTTTGGGTAAATTTCTGTATTCTTTTCCTTATTGACTGACTTTAGAGAGAATGAGGGAAAGAGAGAGGGAAATATCAATTTTGTTATACACTTATTTATGCATTCATTGGTTAATTCTTATACGTGCCCTGATTGGAGGTGGAACCTGCAACCTTGGTGTACTAGGACAGAGTTCTAACCAAGTGAGCTACCCTGGCCATGGCTCTGTATTCTTTGTCTTATTGCCAATAAGTACAATAGCTTTCAATGAGTTCTTGAGGCCTCTAGTGAATTTCAAACTTGAGGATGATTGTGGGGATCCCTGAATTTGTACCTGTCTGGTCCAAAGTGCAGATTGTCCTAGGGACCCACAAACTTACATCTTATGTTTAAAGTGACGGCAGTCTTGCAGGGACTGTTCCTTCAAACCGTATAGCTGGTTAAACACATTGCAAAAATCCACTTACTTCTTGAAGAATCCTTCAATTACTATCTTCCTCACTGATATCCTCTTCCCTTAAAGAACTATAGCATTTAAATTGAGCATTACAAAATCTGTCATGAACATATATCATTGCAGGCAGATTATTAAACAAATACTATGGTAAGTACCAGCAAACATTTGGATTTTGTTAACCACAAAATTTAGTAGTCTGGTAACTTCTAAGATCAGTAGGAAGTGAAAAAGGAGGAAGGGAAGAAAAAGGAATATGTATCCTGCTATGAAAAAGTAGGGGAAAAGAGAAGATGGTACTAACACTGGCAAGAAGACATCAAGTATTTCCTAAGGAACCACTGCATTAAAGAAATAGTTTAAGAATTCTATCAACATTTATTGCACACATACTAGGCATTGAAAATGTGCCACCAATATTTGATGAAGGTACCTGATAATTATTATAAATTTTTTGACAGAAAATCATGTTTGAGGCTTCAGGTTTTGGGAATCTATCTAGATTGGCTTTTCCTACATCTTAAATTCCAGCTGAGTAAGACTGTTTTCATGCTCACTCCCAGTGACTGGTAGTTTACCTCTTAATTACAATTTTTCTACTTCCTTTTCATATGAAAATACCAATGGTCAGTGTGGGGCTCTTGTTCCATTTAACAAAAAGGAAAACTTTTAAGTGATACTCCAAAATTGAAAGAGTAGTAATGAGCAAGCAGCACATAGGTAGAGCTCATAAGTAAATACACAGAGTGGAAATAGGGCATAAGAAACCAGAAGGAATCGAAGGGTCAGAAGTGGGCTCACATTGGCATCTGCATCTGATCTGGGGAAGAGATCCATGGGAACTTTGAGAAGTAAGGAAAGTAGAGGTGGTGATGCATTGGCTCTTGGTTTGCGTACAGCAGTAGGCAGTGCAAGAGGCGCTGGGAAGGATGAAAGTACTCATTAACCAGAAGTTTGATACATTTTTCTTGTATAATACATCTTATTTTCATGGTCTTATTTTTTACTTTTCTTAGAAATATAAGGGGACCAGGATTTGTTTTCTTAAGCTAAGATTATGACAGAATACATTCTTTATTTTTTATTCCAGGGTAATACTTTTCAGAAAAAAAGTCATTCCAAATAGGCATCCTGGTGGGACCTAAAGCACCCTAAATTGGGACAATTTTTTTAAAACGGAATGTTTGATTATCTGCATGTTCTGTTCAAATAGCACTAAGACCCTGGCTGAGCTAAGGGGATGTCCAGGAGATTGGTAACAAGGCAAGAATTCATCATTTACCTACTCGAGTCCTATGATAAACTGTCAATGGAATACACGTGTAAATTCCTTCTTTATAGGCAGTCTCTGTGTTTCTAGACCTCTTCATAGGTAGGGAAACCACCTGCAGCTCTGCTAACATCCATTCCCAACACTGGAAAATGGATCAATCAAAATAATGCATTAGATTTTGATGTGCTTCATCTGGTTTCTGTTTGAAACACTAGCTTTGTGAATCAGATAAGCAAGACACACTGTGTCCAGTTTCTATAATGCTATCTGATTCCAATACAAGAAACAACTGGGAGACAAGCTTATTAATATTGAAATTTCCAGTAAGAAATGCATGTTTAATTAAGTGATACCAGCTGGTACTTTACATACTGGGCCAGTAAGTACTGATCAATTGACAACAGAATGCTATGCTTATGTAAAAAGAAACTTCTTTCTGATTGAAAGATATGGGAGATGCCTTTATCCAGCAAACAATGAATATTTTTATGATTGTGCTCAAAGAGTCTTCTGAAATACTATATGTGTATGGGTATTATAAACATATATGGAAGTATCAGTCTACCCTGAAAACTGTTTAAAGCGTATATTTTTCTTTAAACAGAAACATTTACTCTTATCCTATAGTTTAAAAGATTTCTCAATATGTTTTTCTCAAGACGATTTGAGAACCTTTGTAAAACTGAGAGTTTTCAATCTCTTTTACAAAATCAGATGAATAAATTACTTCCAAGGTAGCTGATTCCCCAGGGTAGAGTTAGTTTGTTGTTTCTCTAAATTGTGTTGGTTTAAGAACTCATTTTTTTCAATATATAATCTCTACTTGTTTAAGAAGCTAAATAAAAAGGATGAAGAAAAATGTAATAGCAAAATATAGGTATAAATACATGCAGCATAGTAAAAGATGAAGATAGATAGGTTCAATAAAAAATCCCAGGTAAATAAAACTGAACTCTAATGTTTTCTATGATTAAAACTTCATTTTGCATTTGTTAATATCTGTTTCAATTAGGAAAGATGTTAAATTATATAATTTCTATGTTTCAGTGAGGACAGGATACTAAATGAAGTAAGTCATCTGTATCGCTTCCCATCAGAAACAAATGTATGCTGAATTAAAACTTATGAGCTAATAACCCCCATGATCCCTAGCAGAACACTAAAAACTCAACATGAGTTCATTAATAATTATTGGAATAGACATGGTTTCTATAAATCTGGGCATCGGGCTTTCTAAAAAATATATTAAAATAGAAAACATGAGCTGTTCTCACAGCTGAGAGGTAGTGGGGTCATCTTAGATCCCCTATCTTGGAATGGCTTAGCATTTCTCTTCATATATTAAGATGAAGTTTGCTGCAATCAAAATCATAGCACCGTAAAACATGCCTTTATCTCTCTCAAACACTTCCTTCTGGGTTAGGAAGTATACTGCAATAAGATAGCGTGATGGACTAGTTGACTTCCCAAGGTCTCTTAATCTACGAAGTGAAAATTAATATCCTTTCATCAGACAAGGCTGGTATCCAATTATCAGTAGAGCAGATGTTGTGCTTTTCTGCTGGGTATAAAGAAAAGGGATGTGCTTATCGTGCTCTAAGAGCTGTACCAATATAAGTAGGAAATTCTCACTCTGCCTTACTACCAACCTGGAGATAAATTGCTTGAGAGTACAGAAACCTCCCTGCAATCCCTCCAAAAAGCAGAAATGAAAAGCAGAGCTCTGAAAGGTCCGGCTTGGCTCTTTCATCAGTAAATTATGGGAATGTAATTCATACAGCTGCTATGGGCACCTCCTGTCTGCCAGATCCCCTTGCTTCCATTTCTTCTGCCCACTGGGTATAGCCAGTCACTTCCAAAAGCTAATTTGCAGTTGATTATGCAATCTGCCAGACTCAATCAATGTGCATACTCAGGACCACTCATAAGATTATTTGCCTTAATCATAGGAGGCTCTAGATCATTACTCCACCATAGGGAATATATTCAGTGGAGATAGTTGTGAGGGTGCCCATTACACAGCTGCCTGCCAGGTCTCCTGACTTACGTTATTTTTATCTCTAGGATGCAGCCAATTCTATCCAAAGTTGCTTCAAAGGCAAATATTCCCTATCAGTGAGAAACCGTGTGCTGTCAACTGACTTCTGAGGCAGCAGGGTAAATACAAAGACTGCAAGGACACTTGAGAATTCAGGCTTCTTTTGTCTTACTTTTAAATAGGAGTAATGTTAGTTTTGAGCAAGAGGTTTATTCTCTCTGATGTAGCAAAATAAACTGACAGAATAACTACAAACTACATATAACTTATAACTACATCGTAGTTATAAGTTATAACTACTATAACCAACTATAGTTGGTTAACTATATAACTTTAACTTATAAGTTATAGTTATATAGTTATATAACTATAACTTATAACCACCTTTCTGTGGGTGCCTTCACAGAAAGGTCTTCTAAAAATCAGACTTTTGTTGGGATTTATTGGGCCATGATACTTCTCAAATCACTGTTAGACATTTTTATATTTAAATATTTATTTTAAAAATGGGTTAGATGATCATATTTTGATAATATATTAATATATATATTATAATACATATGTTACATGTATGTCCTTTTTATATTGGCTACTGTTTCAGGCACTCAGGGTGCAAAAGAGAACAAAAAATGAAAATGTTTCCATCCTCATGGTGCTTACATTCTAGTGGGGATGGAAATATCACTCCATTTGTTACGGCATTATTTCTTCCTGAGCTCTGGCAGAGCCATGGCACCCTTCTCAACCTTTGCTCTGGGTAGTCACTATTCAGTAATAAGAGCATGTATGTAATAGAATGAGACTATCGGGCATCTCTGATCTAGGGCAGTCTATCAGTGACAGAGAAATAGCTCAGTCACAAATCCAAGTTCACTCCACAATATATTGAAATACCTGAATCAAAATATTTGCCCCATAATAAATACTAGATCAATGTATGGGCCCTTTACTATTTAAGCTACACCTTTTCTTAACACTGAGTCTTACTGAACTGCCAGAAAATGTGATTCTGTTTATTGAGTGAAATTTCAATTTTAGAAACACATCCTAAAAAGCTTATTTGTTAACAAATTGTTAACAGAAATTTTTATCAAACCCAAAACCAAACATAATACAAAAAATATAGTTGTATAGTTTCTTCATAGTTCTTCTTCTGTAAATATAAACATATTTCAAGAAAATAATCTGTAGCTAAATTTTGCTTAAATCACTACATCATAGGTTAAGATGGCTGCAATTGTGTTGAATATATTATTGTCAATGACATCTTGGTTTGAGCAAGTTCTAGTCTCAGCTATTAGGGTCAGGTCAGACTGAGAATAAATAAGACCACGTGTGGACAAATTAATGAGTTGTAGAATTGAATGACAATAACCACCTCTTTCATTTTATCCTACTCTGAAATCTCCACTAGGCTACAATTTTATTTTTAAATCTGATTTTAAGGTGAAAACTTGATATTTGAGAAGGGTAATATCTTGCTTTTGGAACTGGCCAATTGAGTCACATTTCATACATGAAGTGGTCTTGTTTTCTTTGCCTGTGTAAATCTTTTTTAACTTCCAAAGAGCAGATAAAGTGCCATCTTATCCTCAAAGTTTACCTTTATCATTTCAGCCTACTGCAATAAACTCTTCTCTAATATCTATCAGCATTTAATATTTGTAAGAATAGTA
This sequence comes from Carollia perspicillata, assembly GCA_004027735.1. Taxonomy (NCBI): domain Eukaryota; kingdom Metazoa; phylum Chordata; class Mammalia; order Chiroptera; family Phyllostomidae; genus Carollia; species Carollia perspicillata. The sequence goes on along the minus strand of PVKM010013706.1, from coordinate 14,696 downwards.
GCATATTTATGCTAATTTGAAATATTATTTTGTAATTTTCTTCTGTGGTCTTTTAAAATCATCACAGATTTTGTTCTGCACAATAGGAAGGATTTTAGTATGGAAATGGTACCAAGGAATGAATACTAGATTTTCTAGGTTTTTATTACTGGCCCACATATTTATTATGTATTTACTCTGTACACACATGTGCAGGCAGGTACATACACACTTCTATTGGGGACCTAATGAGTTGATATCTGATAAGGACACAATATTTAATCACTTGAAATATATACACAATTGATTTACATTCTTAAGAAAACAATGGCACATTTTCTTTAAAATTAATGTAACATTTGTGATACACTAATGACGATTCAATGAATAAAATGAACATTAACCTTAGAATGAAGTAAAGATTTTCATCATAATTCTTAATGTAATTTGGGATCTAAAGGACCCCACAGTGTGTAATGTTGCCAAATGCCTCAACCATCAGTTTTCTGTGCTGTGAAATGGATGCACCCTGAATTTGAGAAATATAGAAACAAGATTTATCATCTGACTTCGATTATAAAAGTTGTATGACTCTAGAAAAGACCTCTATGGACCTTTTACAAATAAAAAACGAATGTTCTATGTCAATTAAAATATGTTCACTCCCTGGTAACATGACAAAGAATGCCCAAATATGCCACCTGAGAGTACAGAGACAATGATTATAAAAATACAAATAGTAAGACGTTTCATAAGTACAGATGAAAAGAAAAATATATTAGGGATATTTATATATCTGCCATCCAAAGTATTTATTACAGCTCCTGAAAATTACATAAAAATGTTAACATAAAACATATTTGTTCTTTATTTATGTATTCAAAAGTTAAACTTTGATCAGATTCTTGCCATATGTGTGGAATTCTACTGACTCTTTCCTCTACTTTCAGGAGACAAAATGCATCAACACACACAAGGATGAAATTAAAGTAATTCTATATAAACTTCAGATTTAAAAAATTAAGTATATGATTAGGTATGCCCTGTGGTATTCGCTCAAAGGCAAAATCTTTTGGAAAAGGAAGATACACTCATACCTGAAGGTTGGTACATTGAGTGTCTCACAATTCTTTCAGGCCATGAAATGCTCCCTAAGGCATAATTTAGTCTGTAAAACTTTTTGTGATTTGAAACATTGTTAAAATGCTTCCCAAATCTAGGGCTGAATTCTGGGATTGGCTTGATGACTTTGCAGGTTCAGTCTATATAGAAGTTTTGGGGTGTGACTTGGGAAGGCGGAGTTAAATGAAAACAGCATTTTGTCTGTTCTCCAGGTACCTGAACTGCAATTGACACCATGCCTTGCAAAGCTAGATGTTGGTTAACAAAAAAAGAGTAGTATTCCAGTAGTTTACCAGGTTTCTTTATTGCAAGATTTCTCAGAATCTCTAGTGTGCTAATGTATAACTTGACTCTTCAAGACAATGGTATGATATGCAGAGTCTCCGATTCAACTTGACCAACACCAGTTTGTCTTAAAATATGCCACAAGACTAGTACTTGTGGTCAAGTATGTAAATGCCCTTCTGCTTTCAAAAGCCTTTGTTTCACTATTAAATGTCACATGTATTACATTTAATTGTTCACCAGAGACTTAACCAAAATGGAAAGTGTTCAGTTCCTGAGAGCCCAGAGACTTCCACAGGAGTTCCACAGAGGTGAAGTATGGTTTTCATTGACTGAGTCTGGGTAGATCAATGCCAGGATGTTGTAAAATAAATCATCTGATAAAAAATGCTCTTTTGGTTCTGTTGAGATAAGCTGAATAAAAAAAGATGTGTTCTTTTATTAACATTCTTATGGCCACAAACTATCAGCATTTGTATTTGCACTACAATGATTGACTGAAAAACACACAGAATCTATATTAAATATAACTGAGTGAATAGCCTTGTAGGTTAAACACGTAATAAGATTAAACATCTTGTTTAACATCTAAACTTAAAACAGACAAATTTTACATCAGGGTTTTAGAAAAATTAACCCTCAAATGATGCATCTAATTTAAGGTTCATATTATAACATCAATGATTATATTCTGTCACACAACTGGACTCATTGAAAATGTTTAAAAGTTAGAACTAGTGGTGTTTTAGGTGCAAGTAAATGATAAAATATGATGCATGAGGAAAGTGATAATAGTTTGCTTAATTTGAGTACCATTATTGTTCTTTACTCTAAAGCCAAAACTGATATTTTCTTCTTGAAATAGAAATACTGTTCCTGCCCTGGCTGGTGTGGCTCAATGGATTGAGTGCTGGCCTGTGAACCAAAAGGGTCACCAGTTTGATTCCCAGTCAGAGCACTTGCCTGGGTTGTGGGTCATGTCCCCAGTAGGGGGCATATGAGAAGCAGCCACACATTGATGTTTCTCTCTCTTTCTCCTTCCCCTCTCCTCTATCTAAAAACAAACAAACAAACAAACAAACAAACAAACAAATAAATAAATAAATATTTTTTTAAAAAGAAATATTCTTCCTTTTTGTAGATCGTGTTATGTTTTGAAAGTAATTGTCAATTACATTAAAATAAAATTTTCTAATATTAAATGTTTTCTGTTGTAATTATTAAGTGTAAAAATAGTTCTCCTCTTCTTTATACTTCTAAAGCACAGGTGGCAATCACAAGGCACGTGGGCTGAATCTGGCCCTCCGCCTTGTTTTATTCAACCTGGCACCTTATTTCTACCCAGTGGCAGTGTCTGAGCTCTCACCTAACTGCTAAGGAATAGTTACATTTATACAGTCTTAAAATTACATTTGGCCCTTTGAAGGCAACCGTGAGGCTGTTGTGGCCCCTGGTGAAAATGAGTTTGACACCCTTGTGATATAAAGTATATCACGGACAAGGACTATTGGTGAGACACAAAACTTGTGGAATATCTGTTCACAGGAAAACTATGTGTGAGTTTCTTAAGTTGTACATGGAAGGAAACAAATACTAACATAACTTTAAGAACTGTGTAGGTAAGCTAAACTATAGGCATAAGATGCAATAAAATCTATGATTATCAAGAAACTAACAGTTTTGCTATATATGTTATATAGACCAGAAATAAAACATACACATAGTAAACTAATAAATATGACAGATTAAATAATTTTCTGATAGAAGAGTTATAGATACAATTACATATTTGTGATTTAGAAAGGCTGAATTCAGGCAAATATTGTTGAAATCCACTTTATTACTTTATAAGTTGACTATATAATAGCTCACAAAGTTAAGTCTGGAGCATTTTTTATGGTAATTCAGCATATTTAGTTTACTACATTGCTGAATATATTTTCTTTCCTATTTTCTTCCTGATACAGTAATCTCTCCTCACCTCTACCTCTCAACGGAGTGAGCTGTGAGGAAAAGTACACAGTGGATTTTATTTTTGCAAATCTACCATTATTTTGGGTCTGGCTTTCAGTTCTGTGAGAACAGAAACCTATTTCTTCTATGTTCTTTAGTTAATAAAACAGGATAAGGGCTATTGCAGCATAAATTCAGAAGAAACTGAAGAAGAATTTCTAAATATAATAAAAAACTTTGGTTGATCAGCATCTTTCTTCTGAAGGCAAAGCCAGCATTAGCACTAATATCTGCCTTTATTAAATATATTAGAGTTTATGGATATTTTCTTAAAATAGCTCAAAGCTCTTATAGGTATATGTTTTCACCTTCTGAAACTGAAGTTCAGGGAAGTTAAGTAGCCTTTTTAAGATCACACAGCTAGTGTGATCAAATCCAAATCAAGGATTCAGCAAATCCTTGGTTTGATTCAACAAATCAAATCCAAACCAAGGTCTGAGGCAGTTTATTTTGATGCAGTGTTTTCCAACTAAGATGTGTATGAAATCCTTTTAAAGAGATAATATGTTCTTGTGGACCTGAGACTATATGCTTGGACTTGAGATTTGTAAAAGTTGATTATTAGTCACTTCTTAGGTGAATGCCTTTTTCTTATATCTGGCAAAATGATTCTCTAAGGATTGTCATTAAAATGATAATAAAAATTTATGAAAACTATGAACAGTAAAGTGACAACAAACTCACAACTATCAACAAATGAACCTAAAAAAAAAAAAGCAAACAACTAGAACAGGAACAGAATCACAAAAATGGAGATCACATGGATGGTTATCAGTGGGGAGGAAGAAGGGGGAGAATGGGGGAAAAGGTACAGGGAATAAGAAGAATAATTGGTAGGCACGAAATAGGCAGGGGTACGTTAAGAACAGTACAGGAAATGAAGAAGCCAAAAAACTTATATGCACAACCCATGGACATGAACTAAGGTGGGGGGATTGCTGGAGGGTGGGGGTTGCAGGGTGGAGGGGGTAAAGGAGAGAAAAAAATGGGACAACTATAATAGCATAATCAATAAAATAGACAAAAAAGAAAATAAAAATTTAAAGTTCTCATAAAATTTGTGGGTTTTCAAGGGTATGGGTGAGAATCTCAGTTGAGAAACAGGGTTATTTTTTAAGATCACAGAATTTGGAGTCAGATAAACCCTAACTACAATGACTCGCTTATTAGCTCTTCTGGCTTCAGTTTCTTCTATAAATTGGGATAAAAATATATATTCTTAGGGTTGTCATACAGGTTAACTGAGTTGATGTACTTAACATTATTTAACAGTGTTGGCTACAGAGTAACTGCTTAATCAATGGTAATGCCTGTGATTTGGATTTCCCCTCCAGTGCTGTCTGCTAACACCTACTGACATCCCTCCCAGTTATTAGAATGTTGCTCATTAAGCCTGGAATCAGATTCAGCCCCAAGCATCCACAGCTCCCTCCTAGGCAGATCCAGTCGCATTTGTCTGCCTGAGAAATCTTTTCTGCACAGGGCTTAGAGAGACAATATTTAGTCTCAATAATTCCCTTGGCAGGTTACAAACACACACCCTACAGTCTGTTAAGATCTGTAAACTGTGCACAAGGCAGGCAAAGGCCTGAACCCTTTTTTTTCTTTGCTTATTCAAGGTAATGTTTAAGCTTCAGTTCTTTACTTTTGGGAAGCAGACTTATTTCCAAGTTCTTGAAGTAGCACTTCAGTTCGGTTCTTGTACACTTCCTACTAAGAATAATATCTTACATGTGAAATATGTAAAATCAGCTAACTCACAGCTCTTCTCTGTTGTCACAGGCATGGCTGGGACAGGGAAAGGCAAGAGGGGAGAGCAGATGGAGAGAATGGGCAGGTGATTTCAAATGTGCCCTAAGAAGGTACAGGGTACCCTGCCTTTATTTGCCACCATGAGCTTTCTGTCACTCTATTGCAGTGTAGCAGCTTTTGACAGGTTCATTGATCTGTGCTGAGAGGTGCCCACTGGTAATTTTTGCATATGCACAAGACCCATAGTTTTTACATCTTTCTAGGGTAAAGGAAAATGAGCTGTCATTTGCCACTCTTGGGAATTTTAATCAGTAATCCAATAATTCAAAAATTTATAAGGTTGTTTTCTCTCACTTGAGGTTAGTTCAATGGGCTTTAACCTGGAGCAGAGATTTATGTCTGAAATGAATCTTTCCCACTCTAAATTCCCATATTTAATTCAGATATTTCAGAATAAACTATATTCTCAAAATTGCTATGACCCTCTGACTGGGAAACAATCAATTTAATGAGGCTCATAAGAAACACCTTAGCAATTTCACAGCTTATTCAGACCCAAAGACCTTTTAGACCCTTTTTGTAGGAAAGCCATAGAATTTAAAGTTGGAAGTATACTGTAAGATTACGTAGCTGAATCACTCCATTTGAATAGTGTCTATATCCCAGGGGAATGAGAGATCCGTGAGGACAAGGGCCACACCTTAATCATCAATGTTCGTGAATAAGTTGAGACATGCCTGACACCCTAAACTAGCCACTGACTTGATTTTATGTGCTTTAGATAACCACGTCCTAATCATTGTAATGTATTGCCTAAATATATTTTCCTGTAATGTTCAGTCTCAAACAAATAAAATATTAAACACAAATGGGCAGTGTGGTCTAGTACACTTTAACAACCAGAAAAGCGGGACTGAATTTTTAATTTTTCAATTGGCAGTGGGTATGAACAACTATAATATGTTAGTATTATGTCTATAGGATCAATCTTTGCTCAAGGGGTTAGTGCAAATCATACTCTGAGGCATATTGCTGGGAGAAGAAAGACGTTATAAAATTCCAGCAGAAGTCAGCATATGGAAAGGACACTAGTGAGTCTTCAACAGAGAATGCAGCAAAGAGGTGCCACCTAGTGACTGCATTTTTCTGGCTGTGAAAAGCCCAGACTTGTTAGCATGCAGAATAAGATTTGAATATATTTCAGGCCATCTTTAAATACATTATAATATGAAATGTCTATTCATAATTTGTTCTGCTCTGTCAAATGCAGTAGATAGGCTGAGTAATGTTCTGTGAGCCTTTAAAAGTCACAAGGACAAACCAGTGTAAGATATCCATCCACGTGCTTTACTCCTTATGGGTATACATAGTCTCATTCATAAATAAATCAATAAACAGAATGTAAGGGCCAAAGAATACTACTAATGAAATGTGATTTGAGAATTGCTGAGATATGACAGCAGAAATCACTTCTAATAGAATAGACTCATTTATGGTGTGGGCAACTTAGTCAAGTTGTCACTGTCAATTGTAAGATGTGTATACAAGGTGTCTCTCCCTCCCCTCCTTCCTCGTCTTCCTCCTCCTCTCCCTCCTCTTTTCTTCTTCTTCTTCTTCTTCTTCTTCTTCTTCTTCTTCTTCTTCTTCTTCTTCTTCTTCTTCTTCTTCTTCTTCTTCTTTTCTTCTTCTTCTTCTCTCTTTCTCTCTCACTTACACACACATACAGCTTTTTAAAAATCAAGCTTAAAAGTAAAGGTGCAGGTTTATATGCTCACATGTATCGTTTCCTAACAATTGTACAAATTGCTGAATTGATTAGTGCTGCTCTGACACAATAAAAAGCAATAAATAAATGTAATGGACATAATGGGAAGTTCATGAATGGATAAGATTTTGATTGCCAAGCTGCACCATCAGAAGCAGAAAATCCATGTGCCCATGAACCAATCAATGTTTTTTTTTAAAGCCACTGACATCATCTCTCTTCAAAACCTCTAAGACACAAGATGTGATGTTACAGGATGGCATTTGCTTGTTTGTTCAGATGGGCTGAAGATATTTAGTTCACTTTAAGAAGAAAACTAGTTGGCATATTATCAGGAAAAAATGTCCAAACAGGGAGCTCCCTATCTGTAATGGCTCAGATCTGTGATCATCATCAAGGAGCCAATCAGCAGTTGAGTTTGGGTTCCTAGACTTGTGACATCAGGATGAGAATATAAATAGAACCCTGAAAATAATGCAGGAAAACCCTTTCAGAGAAAATATTTGCTCAGTCTGTGGTTCCTTCCTTGGATAAGTACTTTAACCTCTCTGAACTTTAAATTCCTTATGTTACAGATACAAATAATTCACATACCACAAGGTTAGCTTGAAAAATAGGTGTTTGTTGAAAATAATTTTTAAAACTGTAATTCACATTGGAATTTGAGTTATGTGTATCTCCATCTTCAAACAAAGCACAAAGCAGCCTTGCCTATTTGTACTTGCAAAGTCTCTATTTAGTCTGTTTAAAAGTAAGCAATTGGAGAAAGGTGCAAAGTTGGCTACTATATATCTGACCTGATGATCAGGCGGAGGCCCAGGACCTGTGTTCCTGGTGATTCACATGGCACCAGAAAGGCTCTTGTGCCTAAAACAGTTCTTCAGTGGGTGTGGTTAACTTTGAAATTTGCACCATCAGAAATAAGCTATTTAGAGTTAAATAGGTAGCTTCTTTGAAAACACAAATACTCCTAGCAGGGTGAATAATTGAGGTTATCATTAATATAGTCACAACAGCATACACTGGTTTAATAACTTATCTACTAATAATAACTGGCTGAAATTTGTTCATTTTGGACTATAGACACTTTCCTGGATCTATAGTAAAGCGGGAAGTTCTGCCTGTGAAGACCAACTGAGGATACAGACGTTATACAGAGGCAAGGGGCTTCCCATTCTCCAGAGGTGGTTGAGTACTGCAGAAATCAGAGAGCTTACTTCTAAGCATTTTTACCCTATGCTCCTAAGCACAAAATCTTCATCAAAACACATCTTTTCCTTTTCAGTTTAATTTTTAGTATTTCAGAATGAAAGCTAAGTTAAAATATATCTATTCCCACTTAGAATAACTACAAACAAGCATTTGCTTTTTGGTTTTCACAGTATCCTGCCTCTAAGAACAAAGGAACTATTTCCTGTTTTATTGAAAGACTAATCACTTAATTACACCAAAAGTCATTAGCTCCAATCGTTTCAAGATTTACTAGCATTCCCGATTCTTTCCTGTATAGATTCTTTCTCTAATTGACCAATGGGCCAATTGGGATTTATCTTTAACATTAAAATCTTTTAGTCTTCTTTTAGTGTGTGTGATGTATAACATCAGCTCATTTGTTTTATAAAGTATTGTAATATTGTTGGCAATAATGTGGCCTGGCAAATATGCTCTCTTTAATAAGATATTTTTACCTTTTCTACAATGACATAGATGATTATAAATATTTAAGATTAAAAACCAATGTTCAAATAGCCTGTATTTGCAAAAACTCATTACCTGCATATTGGAAAAATCCAAATAGGTTTGGATTCTGAGGGAAAATATTAGATCTACAGAAAAGGAGTTATTTGATCACCTTATGTGTGAGCAGAATAATGGTCTCCCAAAGATGTCCATATACTAATTACTACAAATTACTGGAACTTGTGAATTTATTACATTACATGGCAAAAGGAAATTAAGGTAGCAGATTGAATTAACAAATTGAGCTTAAAATAGGGAGATTATTATTTTTTATTATCTGAGTGGGTCAAATGTAATTGCAAGGGTCAATAAATGTGGCAGTGGGAGACAGAAGACTCAGTGTCACAGTGATATAATATGGGAAAGACTTGCCCAATCCAAGACAATGGTAGAGTAGGTGGAAGTTTCACTCATCTCCTTCAAAGACCTAACTGGAATTACAACTAAATTATAGAGCAATCATCCTGAATAACCAACTGAAGACTAGCTGAAGAGAAGTCTTATAACCAAGAATTTACAGAAGAAACCACATTGAGATTGGTAGTAAGGGCAGAGATGTGTAAAAAGCTAACACCACTCCTACTGACAGAGGCTGACATTCTGGAAAGATATCTGAACACTGAGGGATTCTCCCTGAGAAGTGTTGGGTATAAACCTCAAGCTAGGCTCTCTAGCCCAGAGCACCAGAGGTGGGAAGAGGTGCCCACATAACATTTGGCTGTGAAAAGAAGCATTCTGTCTGCCAACAAGAAGCAGGAGTTTGCTAGAGACACAGGCTCCCTCTTAAAGGGCCAATATTCAAAATTTCATTTGTAGCCACTCACCCTGGGCTCTGGCAGAGGGGAGGCAGAGAAGACTAGTGTTGTGTGAGGAAAGTCTTGGGTTTATGGCTCTGGAAGACAGCTGAAAAATCAGTCATCAGGATCTTTGTGCTGACTCATTCTACCAAATTGCAGATGCAATCTTGCTTGGGTGGAGCACTTTCCTCTATGTAGCATCAGTCAGGGGAAAAGCAATAGCTTCATCCTCTGAACTCCCTTTCACCATACCTTGTGAAGTTTATGCACTGCTGAGGAGTACAACTAGATGGTCTTTCAGTGACTAAGCCCACCAGGCAGCTGGCAGGCAAAGGCAGATTTCACTGGGGCATCTTGAAACTTTCATGGACCTGCCCCTGGGCCCAGTGCTGATTCAGAGCTTGGTCCTTCCAGCAGGCACCCAGGCTCAGCAGAAGCAGTTACAAACTGTGGGTCACTTGTAGCACCAAACAGGTTGCCAAAGGCCAATCACAGGCAGCATCTTACATGGGCCTGCAGGAGAGTTCCTCCCAAGAAGCCCAGAACCAACAAAACTAGTGGCCAGCCTCAGACAACATCAGAGCAAGATTCATTAAGCTTCACGAGAAGCAAATCCAAAGGGAAATCTTGGTGGGCACAAAACCCTGCTGGGGCAAATTCTGCTTCTTGTGGTTAGCACCAGAAAAGCAGCTCACATGCCATGGTTGAAGTTGAGCCTCATGTGAAGCCAGTCTGAGGGTCAATCCCATGCTCAAGTGAGTCGAGAGTAATAAAGACTCAGTTACAACAAGAGGAACTACATAATGTAAACAAGAGATATTCCTGGAGCACCTGGCTCAGGTGATCAAGAAGACTGCACCACTGGACCCCAGAGGACACTTCCTACAGAAGGCCACCCCACAAAGACTGGGATTCATAGGAGATCTTTCTAATACATACAAAAAACACAAAGAGGCAGCCAAAGTCAGTAGACAAAGGAATAGGCTACAACTGAAACAAAAGGAGAAATCTCCAGAAAAAGAGCTAAATGAAATGGAGACAAGCAACTTGTTAGATACAGAGTTAAAAGTAATAGTTATAAGAATGTTCAACAGCATGCAAAAGAACATAAAAACTGTAAAAAAAGATCAATCAAAAGTGAAGAATACAATATCGGAAGTGAAGAGTACACTGGAAGGAATGAATAGTAGGTTGGATGAAGCAGAGGACTCAATCAGCAACTTGGAAGACAGGATTAAAAAGCATACAATTTAAGCAGCAAAAGGAAAAAATAAAAAAAAATAAAGATAATTTAATGGACATTTGGGACAATATGAAGTGTAACAACCTCTGTATCTTAAGGGTATCAGAAAAAGAAAAGAGAAAGCAAGGTACAGAGAACCTATTTGAAATAATAATAATGACTAAATTAGTAAAGGAAAAGGACAAACAGGTACAGAGTGGAGAAAGTCCGAAACAAGATGGGCCCAAAGGGTCTACCATAAGATACATCATAATTAAAATGGCAAAGATTAATGGCAAAAAGAGAATCTTAAAAGCCTCAAGAGAAAGACAGTTAATGAAAAGGAAGCTCCCATAAGACTGTCAGCTGATCTCCTAACAGGAGCATTTCAGGCCAGAAGGGATTGATATAAAATAACCATGGAGATGAAAAGGACATACAATCAAGACTACTTTATCCAGCTAGGTTATTATTTAATATTGAAGGAGAAATAAAGAACTTCCCAGATAATAAAAGCTAATGGAGTTTGTTACCACCAAACCAGTATTACAAGAAATATTGAACATCTGCCAGAGAAGTAGGAGTAGGAAGAAGAAGAAGAAGAAGAAGAAGAAGAAGAAGAAGAAGAAGAAGAAGAAGAAGAAGAAGAAGAAGAAGAAGAAGAAGAAGAAAGCAGAGGAACATAGTTAATGAATAAAATGAAAATGAATATGTATCTATCAATAACCACATAGGGTAGCTGAACAGATAAAAAACCAAGACACATATATACTCTCTCTACAAGAGACTCACCTCAGAATGAAAGATATGTATAGACTAAAAGGAAATGGATGGGAAAAGATATTACATGAAAATGAAAATTTAAAAAAAGCTGGAGTAGCAATACTAATATCTGACAAAACAGATATTTGTTTTAAAACATATATTTGTTTTAAAACAAAGGCTGTAGTGAGAGATAAGGAAGGACACTGCATAACGTTAAAGGGAGCAATCAGAAAGAAAAGAATATAAACTTTGTAAACATATATACATTCAAAAGAGGAGCATGTGTATATGTAACACAAATCTTGATTGACATAGAAAGAGAGACTGATACTAATAGTAGGGGATTTTAACAACCCCATTGACATCAATGGCTAGATATTCCAGACAGAAAATCAGTAAGTAAACAGTGGCCTTACATGATACACTAGTTCAGATAGATTTATTTGATATCTTCTGAGGATTTTACCCTAACAGCAAAACATACATTCTTTTCAAGCGCACATGGAACACTTTCTCCGATGGATGATATGTTAGGACAAAGATATATCTGAACATTTTAAGAAGATTGAAATCGTATCAAGCATCTTCTCAGACCATAGTGCTGTGGAACTAGATATCAATCACAAAAAAAACTGAAAAGTATGTAGATATGGAGGCTAAATAACATGTTACTAAACAATGACTGGTTTAACAATGAGATCAAAAAAGAAATAGAAAAATACCTTAAAACAAATAAAAATGAGAACACACTAACCCAAAATTAATGGGACACAACAAAAGAAGCCCCAAGAGGCAAATTCATAACATTGCATGCCTATTTCAAGCAACAACAAATCTCAAATAAACAATCTAACATTACACTTAAGGAAATTTGAAAAAGAAAAACAATCAAAGCCAAAAGTGATTAGATGCTAGGAAATAATAAAGATTTGAGTGGAAATAAGTGATACAGAGAGTAAAAAAATACAAAAAATCAATGAAATCAAGATCTGGTTCTTTGAAATGATAAGATTAACAAACCTTTAAACAGACTCATCAAGATGAGAGCAGACCCAAATAAATAAAATTAGAAATGAAGAGAAGCAACAGACACCAAAGAAATAGAAAGGATTGTAAGAAAAATATTATGAACAACTATATGCCAACAAATTGGACAATCTGGGAGAAATGGATAATTCCTACAAACATAGAATCTTCCAAAACTGAATCAGGAAGAATAAGAGAATCTGAATAGATAGCTTATAACTAGTGAAAGTGAAGCAATAATAGAACAAAAATTCAAAACATTCAAAAGCCCTGGACCAGACAGCTTCACAGGTGGATTTTACCAAATATTCAAAGAACTAACATCTCTTCTCAAATTATTCCAAAAGTTTCAAAAGGATGGAATACTCCCAAACTCATCTTATGAGGCTAGCATTATCCTAATTCTAAAACCAGATAAAGATACTACAAAGAAAGAAAATTATGGGCCAATATCCCTGATGAATATAGATGCTAAAATTCTCAACAAAATATTAGTACACTGGACCCAGCAATACATTCAAAAGGTCACACATCGTGACCAAGTGAGATTTATATTGAGGATGAAAGATTGGTACAACATTCACAAATTAATTGATGTGGTATACCACATAAACAAAATAAAGGATAAAAGTTACATTATCATATCAACAGATGCAGAAAAAGCATTTAAAAATTCAGCACTTATTTATGATAAAACTCTCAGCAAAGTAATAATAGAAAGAACATGCCTCAACATAATAAAGGCCATGTATGACAAACCTACAGCCAGCATCATACTCAATGGATCAAAACTATAGTATTTCCCTTATGACCAGTAACAAGAAAGTGACATCCACTTTCACCACTCTTATTCAACAAAGTATTGGGTGTCTGAGCCACACCTATCAGACAAGAAGAAGAAACAAATGCCATCAAAATTAGAAAGGAAGAAGTAAGACTGTCATTATTTGCAGATGATATTATACTATATATAGAGAACTCTGAAGATTCTACCAAGAAACTACTAGAAACAATAAATGAATTCAGTAAAGTAGCAGGATACAAAATGCATATTCTGATATCAGTTGCATTTTTATATGCCAGTAATTAAATACCTTAAAAGGAAACTAAGAAAACAATACCATTCACAATTCCTTCAAAAAGACTAAAATACCTAGGGATAAATTTAACCAAGGATCTGAAAGATCTGTACTCAGAAAATTATAAGACACTGGAGAAAAAAACTGAAGAAGATACAAGTGAGTGGAAGCATATATCACTTTCATGGAGAGAGAATTGACATTATTAAAATATCCATTCTATCCAAAGAAGTCTATAGATTCAATGCAACTCCTGTCAAAATACCAGAAGCATATTTCACAGAACTAGAACAAATATTACAAAAGTTTATGTTAAACAACAAAGGACCCTAACCAACAACAGCAGTATTGGGAAAGAAGAACAATGTTGGAAGAAACGTGTAACCTGATATTAAACTATAGTACAAAGCCATAGTAATGAAAACAGAATAGTATTGGCAAAACAACATGAGTAGACTATAGATCAATAGAACAGAATAGAGTGTGCAGAAATAAATCTATGCCTTTATAATTAGTTAATATTTGATAATGATAGCAAAAAATATACAATGTGGTAAAGATAGTCTATTCAATAAATGATGTTGGGAATATTAGACAGATATGTGTAAAAATTAAACTCGACTGCCTCCTTATACCATACACAAGGATGAACTCAAAATGGATTAAAAACTTATATGTTAGACTCAAAACCACATAATTTATCTTTGGGGAGGTATTTATTTATTTTTAGAGAGAGAGGAAGGGAAGGAGAAAGAGAGGGAGAGAAACATCAATGTGTGTTTGCCTCTCATGTACCTCCTACTGGGGACCTGGTGTGCAACTCAGGTATGTGCCCTGACTGGGAATCAAACCAGTGACTCTTTGGTTCACAAGCCGGCACTCAATCTACTGAGGCACACCAGCCAGGGCTCAAAACCATATAATTCTTGAAGAAAACTCAGGCCATAAATTTTCAAACATTTCTAGTAGGAATGTTTTTTTGATATATCTTCTCAGGCAAGGGAAACAAATGAAAAATAAACAAATGTGACTACATCAAGTTAAAAAGGTTTTGCATAGCAAAGAAAACCATCTAAAAATGAAAATACAACCCATTGAATGGGAGAACATATTTGCTGATACATTTAATAAGGAGTTAATATTCAAAATTT
>PVKM010013705.1:0-29922 GCA_004027735.1 Carollia perspicillata | reverse complement strand
AGATCGCTGGCGTTCCCAGAGTGAGCTCACCCCGCTCCCTCTCCCTGACGCCCCTGCAGGGGCCTGCGCTGGCGCCTGAGTAACAGAATCTCACCTCAGGCCCCAGGTCCCGAACTTATCACTCCACTGAGCACATCCAACTCTATGCTCTGCAATTGTCTGAAACTTAACTTGCCCCCAAACTAGTTATATTTCCCCCTGCTCTATTAAGCCTGCTTCACTTCCTGTGTCCTCAGTTGAGATTTGAAGCATTGTTATCCTCCTCACTTTCTAAGTTACACTTCATGTTAATCTCATCCCTTCTCATCCTACACCTCCTCTTCCCCAAATCTTATTACTTATGCCCCACAAATGGCTGTCTGGTAGGACCTCTGTTTTCTCATTCTCCTTGTTATTGGTCTAGTCCAAGGCCCTTATCTCATGTCTTGTTCTGTTCCACATTGAAACAACATAGGCATCCATTCCACTGCCATTCTCCACTTCCTGGGCTCCACTGTTCCCAAATTATATTCCAGAACCAAAGCTGCTCATGGCACATGGATGCTGAGGCACCTCTGGGGGCTTCTGAGAGCTTACAGGATAAAATTTAACTTCTGTAGTTTGGCTTTGCAAATTTTCATGATCTGCTCCTGCACTTGTTTGCTAGTGCCGCGTAACAAAGGCACAGACTGGCTGGCTTAAACAACAGAAACTAGCTTCCTTAGGCTGGAAGTTTGAGACCAAGGTGTTGGCAGGGTTGGTTTCTTCTGAAGCCTCTTTCCTTGGCTTGTAGATGGCAGTTCTCTTCCGCTGTCCACACACAGTCTCTTTGTGTCACTGTCTTAGTCTCCTCTTCATATAGACACCAGTCATATTGGACTAGAGCCTATCCTAATGGCTTCATTTTAACCTTTTATTTATTTTTATTTTATTTAATTAATTTATTTTTAGTGAGTGGGGAATAAAGGAGAGAAACAGCTCCTGCCATCAAAAGGAGAGAGGGAGAGAAACATTGACATGAGAAAGAAACATTGATTGGTTGCCTTCTGTAAGCACCCAGAACTGGCAACCCAGGCATGTGCCCCGAACTGGAATCAAACTGGCCATCTTTCGGTTTTTGGGATGACACCTGACCAACTGAGCTACCCTGGCCGGGGCCTAACTTAAATGACTTTGAAAAACCCTGTTTCCAAATGCAGTCTCATTCTGAGGGACTGGGGGTTAGGACTTCAATATATGAACTCTTGATGGGGATATAATTCAGCCCGTGACAGCTTCCCATCTACTGTTCTAGCATGGTTTCCCATCCTATACATCTACATGCAACATCTTTTGTTGCTTCCCTATTGCTCGTAACATGCTGCTTGTATTTAGGTGGCTACCTATCACCTTATCCTGCTGTTTATCTATTTAGGTACCATCTTTTGCTTAAGGCAGTGCTGATGGGTTTGGAGCACAGGTATGACTCATGCTGTCCATCAGTTCATTCTGAAGACCTTTCCTGGGCATATAGAGCAGAATATGAAACAGCTCCTGCCATCAAAAGGCGACCGACAAATAAACCACGAATAACTGTCCTGGGTCAGGGTTAGGACGCCTGCAGTCCAGAGATTTACCAAAGTTTGTGAGGCCCTGCAAAGCACCCCCCGGACTGCGTAATCAATGGACTCAGAACAGACACATGGCCAGAGGAGTGCCAGGTCTGAAATGAGAGCACAGAATCTGAGCCAAAACAGTGCACTAGAGCTGGAGAATAGCTCTAGTGCAGTGTTATAAAAGCTATCAAAAAGATCATCAGCATCACTTGTGGCACTTGTTGAAAATACAGATTCTGGGTCCCCACTCCAAATTATTGTTCAGAATCTCTAGGATTTCAGGCTGAATCTTCTCTTTGGGTTCTAGGGCACGCTAAGTTTGAGAAGCACCAATATGTCCCCAATGGATGGGTTTTCATGAAACATTTACCTAGTATTCCTAGTGCTTATCACCAGTGATGCCATTACCCAGGTAAATAGAAGAAACTTCAGTGGTCCTTGAGTCAGACTTACTCTTTGGCTAGTGCCTATGCTGTGCTAATCCAGAAGCCTGGGTTCAGATCCTGCTCTACCATGTCCTAGCTGTGTGACCTTGGGAAAATCGTTTTTCTTCCCATGCCTGTGAACACAGAAATAGTGTTCAGGTCACAGGGTTGTTGTGAGGATGAAGTGAATGAATGCAGGCAAGACATGCAGAATGCTGTCTGGCACATGGTAAATGCTCAGCGTTAGCTATTATTAGCTCTTAGATCTTAGTCATGCTAAAAATTTTCATCTGTTTTAAATTGCACATTTGGGAGTCTTTGTCCCAGTCAGACTATGATCTTTTTGAGGACAGAGGCTCCATGCCCACCACAGAACACTCTATAGCACACACTTCTTGGGCAGCTACTATACTCCAGGCACAACGTTAGGAAAGAATGCAATCAATGAGGCAGGCGAAAAGCCCAGTCCTGCAGAAGCTTGCATTCCCTAAGAGTTTGTTGAGGGCATGAATGAGTCTAGGGAGGTGCCGTAATTTTGAGTCACACAGCTAAAACTTTGACAGAGCCTGGGGTCTCCTAATGCTTCACGTAGCGCGCTTCGTGTAACTCCCACATGCCAGCACTGCTGCCCTGGGCTCCAGCGGCCCTGGAAAGAATTTAAGCCCCCATGAAGCCACGACAGAGTCACCGCTCAAAATGCTATTTTCAGACTTGTGATATTTGTTCCCAAATATGCTTTTGATTCTCCATAGTTCCAGGTTTAGAAGACAGCAGATTACTGCTTAGTGTGTTGATTTCTTGTTTGGTCTTATTATTTTTTACTAGTAGGTCTATAGTCCAGACACCTACGGAAGAGAATCCTGAATGGGAAAACAACAATATCAAGGAATAACAGAAAACACAAATTAATTTAATTTTATCTATCCACTGGGTTCAAATTCTGCACTTTTACTGTGTATAGTAAATAACATTCTTATTTTAGTTAGAATATGCTAAATGGAACAAAATACTATGTGGACAGATCCTTTCAGGAGTCATAATCTCATTGGAGAGATACACATACTTAGTCTAAATGACAATAGATAGCAGAATATAATTTAGTATCAAGTCGTTAATGAAGGCTTTCAACTCTAAAGGGGGTTGAGAAGACAGCCTGCTGGCATGAGAGGAGAGAGCCCCAGGTGTGTGTTAAGAAGTACAGACTCTATTTTGTAATTAGTTATAATAGGTGTTAAAAAAAATACAGTGTCAGTTATTTAAAACAAAACATGAAAGATTCTTCCCAAGACTGTATACCCTTCTTCTGAAAGTATTCAGGTTGATTGAAAATATGTCCACACATACATAATTCAGAATTAGTTGTGTGCTTACCCAAAATTTTAATTACAAATCATCGCAAGATATATGATTTAAAAAATTCAGAGCAATAGTTGTGTAATGTAATTTGGTCCATTGTGTCTTAAACCTTACATTTCAGGACTTTCACTACTAATTTCAGTCCTTAGTCTTCATAAATCCTACACCAGCCAGCCAATATATTTCCCATGAAATACCATTCATTTTTTCTGGCTTACTAATGTTCTCTTCTGTGCTTTTACCTCGACACAGTTTTTGCCCCCTTCAGAGCTCCTAGCTTTTGCTGAAGCAGTCCTTGAGGCTGTAAATTTCTTCCCTATCCACAGAATTCCTTTCTTTAATATTCATCTTAAAATTCAATATCTCATTTGAAATTTTCCCTTAATAGTTAAGTGAGATGTACAAACATATTTTTCCTCATCTGATTGCTGCAATCACATTGCCATATTACAGATTTCAGTAATCTATAGGGCCTGAAATACCCTGGTGGATAGATAACAGCATGGGTTCTACTTGACTCTATCTCCTCTATGTGGCAGGTTCTTCTGGGGACATAAATACGAAGTACACGTCTTAGCCTCAGTACTACTGTGGACATTCAGAAAAGCTACTTTAAAAGGCAAATTTAAAACAGTCCAACCTGATTTAATACTTAGTTTTCTTCTTATGGCTGACTTCTGTATTATTAGAATTGCCTGTTTGTTTCCTGTTTTGCTTTTATTTCCAGTGTAAACCAATGTCACAAGCTGAAGAACAAGTTGGCCCTGCAGATTCCACCTTCGCAAGGAGTCTCTGGCATGTGTGATGTTGCCTAGCAACCCACACAAACAAACATGTTTCTTCCTCAATTATTTTCCCAGTCCTTATTTATTCAAGGAGATTGTAAAATAAATTTTTACCACTTGACACATGAAATTATTAGAAGAAAATTTGCTGTTTGGGGCTTTATAAGAACTGCTATTCACACCCAAACTTTCACTTTATTTCTCTATTGTTGTAATAACACGAGGCTAAGATTTGTGTTTTTCTGATGTCTGGAGTTTGGTTTGGGTGTATCGCTGCCTCTGAGTGGGTTACTGTGGCACCACTGTTGGCTGACACTGTGGTTCTGATGACCTAACATCTCTATGTCATTTTCCTTCTCTGAATAATGAGGTTAAATATTGACCTTACAAATTCCAACATTATTTTTGTTGAAGAGATTTTCAAGGGATATTAATAAATTCATCAAGCAATTATAGAGTCTCAGATAGATGCTAAGGACCATGTTAGATTTGTAACTTCAAGGGAACCAAGGCTTACAAGTCTAGGATGCCTGGGAATATTTTTCTTTTTTAAAAATTATATTTTATTGCTTATGCTATCACACTTGTCCCAAGTTTTCCCCTATTGCCCCCCTCCACCTGGCAGGTCCCACTGCCTCAGGCAACCACCACACCATGAACAATGGTCCATGTTCACGGGTCATGCATATAAATTCTTTGTCTACTCCATTTCCTATACTGTACTTTACACTTCCATGGCTATTCTGTAACTACCTATTTGTACTTAATCCCATCACCTCTTTGCCCATTCCTTTATACTCCCTTACCTTCTGGCAACCATCAAAATACTCTCTGTTCCATGATTCTGTCTCTGTTCTTGTTTGCTTAGTTTCTTTTTTAGATTCAATTGTCAATATATATTTATTCCATTTTATTGTTCATAGATTTGATCCTTTTTTTTTTATTTTTAATAAGTCCCTTTACCATTTCATATAAAAATGGTTTCATGACAATGAACTCCTTTATTTCATTTTTCTTGTCTGGGAAGTTCTTTATTAGCCCTTCAATTCTAAATGATAGCTTTTCTAGGTAGAGCAGTCTTGGCTGTTGGTCCCTGCTTTTCATGACTTTGAATATTTCTTGCCAATCCTTTCTAGCTTGCAAAGTTTCTTCTGAGAAATCAGCTGATAGTCTTATGGGA
The DNA here is from genome assembly GCA_004027735.1 of Carollia perspicillata. Classification (NCBI taxonomy): domain Eukaryota; kingdom Metazoa; phylum Chordata; class Mammalia; order Chiroptera; family Phyllostomidae; genus Carollia; species Carollia perspicillata. The sequence goes on along the minus strand of PVKM010013705.1, from coordinate 24,602 downwards.
ATTCCCCTGTAGGTAACTAACTGCTTTTCTCTTGCTGCTTAAGATTCTCTCTTTGTCTTTAACCTTTAGCATTTTAATTATGATGTGTCTTGGAGGGGGCCTCTATGCATCCATCTTGTTTGAGACTCTCTGTGCTTCCTGGACTTGCATGTCTATTTCCTTCTTCAAATCAGGGAAGTTTTCTTTCATTATTTTTTCAAATAGATTTCCAATTTCTTGCTCTTTCTCTTCTCCTTCTGGCACCCCCTATGATGTGAATGTTGGAACACTTGAAGTTGTCCCAGAGGCTGCTTACACTATCCACATTTCTTTTTTGGATTCTTTTTTCTTCTTCCTGTGATGATTGGTTGTTTTTTGCTTCCTTATGTTCCAAATCATTGATTTGACTCTCAGCTTCATCCATTCTACTGTTGTTTCCCTGTAAATTGTTCTTTATTTCAATTAGTATACCCTTCATTTCTGACTGTATCTTTTTTATGCTGTTGAAGTCCTCACTAACTAAGTTCCTTGAGCATTTTTATAGCTAGTGTTTTGAACTCTGCATCCGATAGATTGCTTATCTCCATTTCCTTTAGGTTTTTTTCTGGAGTGTTGATTTGTTTTTTCATTTGGGTCATGTTTCTTTTTCTCCTCATTTTGGCAGCCTCCCTGTGTTTGTTTCTATGTATTAGGTAGAGCTGTTATGGCTCCCTGTCTTTGTAGTGTGGCCTAATGTAGTTGGTGTCCTGTAGGATCCAGTGGCACAGCCACCCCTATCATCCAAGGGTACTTGAGATGTGTCTTCTGGGTTGGCTGAGTACATCTGCCTCTCATAGTTGAAACTTGATTGTTGTTGGCATGTCAAGGGGAGGGATTTACCCAAGCCAGTCAGTTGCAAGGATTCACTGTGACCACTGAACACCAGCCTCTACCTTCCATGGAGATCAGCTTTGCAGGGGCAGGGTGGTGGTGTTCTGGCATGGTCTGTAGCTATGCACTGGGTACCCAGGCTCTATGGTATCCCAGGCTGTACAGGCTAAGGTCAACCCCCACCTGTGTTCTGCCTGGGACCATCCTCCATGAGCTATAAAGCATTCTGAGATTGCTGCTACTTGTGCTGGGCTTGGAGATTCCCAGGTGAAGCCAAGCTATGAATCTAGGCTGCCTGTTGTTAGTGCCAGGGCCACTTAGCAAGAGGTATGTGGTCTGGGGGTCACTGAGGCTTGTTGTTGCTTGTTTGATAAGGTTTACAAAGTTGTAAAGCATGAGCCAAGACTAGTCATTCATATGGGAAAGCAATTGGGGTGGCCTGTAAGTAGAGTGGGATGGTGTTTCTGGGTTTCTCTAGGTGGGATGAACAGTGTTAGGCAGGTTAATGGAGTCTCAGATATGGTACCAGCCCGCTGGCTCTGTGGCTCTGTGAGAGGAGTGTTCAGAAAAGGGACAATGACCTTTGCTCACATTGATCACAAACACTTCAGTGTCTCTCTGTATGCTGCTGGTGCCTTTCAAGTTGCTATCCTGGTGCTGGAGCTCATGGGGAGTGAGTCTGTATTAAGTCCGTGTGTGGGTTCTTTCAGATGACTGCTTGGGACTCCAGAAGTTTCTTCCTCTGACTCAATCCCTGCTGGTTTTTGCTACCAGAAGTTGTGGGGACTGATCTTAGCTCTGGAACCCTTGGCTGAGGGAGCTTGTGTTGAGCCGGGATTCTTTGATCCTGAGGTATCCCTCCCAACTTTCTATCCATCACATGTGGATGTGAGACCAGCTTGTTCCGCGTCTCCACCCCTCCTACCAGTCTGGATGGATGTGCTTTCATTAATTCTGCTGTTGTTGGACTTCCTTTCAACTCAATTTCTGACCATTCTGAGTGATGACTGTTCTATATTTTAGTTGTAATTTTGATGTCGTTGTGCGAGGAGATGAGCCATGTCTGCCTGTGCTGCCATCCTGACTGGAAGTTGGGATCATTCTTATATCACTCCAAAGCCCTTTTCTACACCTTGTAAAGACTTATGAATCTTTTAAAACTTAGGTATCATCTTCTGTGAACTACCTTAGCTGTGATCCTGACCCCCAGATTGAATTTACTTGCCCTGTACCCTGTAAACCAGGGGTGTCAAACTCATTTTCACCAGGGGCCACCTCAGCCTTGTGGTTGCCTTTAAAGGGCTGAATGTAATTTTAGGACTGAATAAATTAAATACTCCTTAACAGTTAAGTGAGTACTCGGTGCTGCTGCTGGGTATAGGGAACCATTCCACGTGGCATGGGGAATGCATCCCAGGCCCCACTTGGAAAGGCCAGTGGGGATCGAGGTCCAGCACACAGGACCTATGCCCACGGATAGGTTTTCCCTTGGGGAACCAGGCCTGAATTGTACCTAAGCTGCTTTGAGGCTTGCTTTTGCTAAAACTCCCTCACCCTGGATTGAGGCAGCAAATGTTTACTGCATATCTTCAAAGTAACTTCCTAAAACCTATGCTAAACCTCCCATGGAGGTTTAGAGTATAACCAATGGTTGAATTGGAGTATAACCAATTCAACCACTTTTCCCTTTGCATTTGGAAATATCCTTCTTCTCTGATGTAATTAGCAACATCCTCTCCTTTGTTTTCTGTAATAGGTAACCACTAAAGCGAAGCTGTGCATAGTAAATGAGGACCGTCCTCGATGTAATGTGCCCAGAAAAGCAATAAAAGCTTGTCCAGGCAAGGGTTGCCACCCTCTGTCACTCAGAGAGCGACTATGCCATCCCTTTTTCTCCATAGGACTTCTTTAGTCTGTGTGAATTTGTTTGTTGCAGCCACAGCACATCAGCTGGGTAGAAACAAGGTGCCAGGCTGGATAAAACAAGGTGGAGGGCAGGACTTGGCTCACAGGCTTTGTGTTTGCCACCTGTGCTGTAAACCTTGATCACAACATTTACCTCATCGTGTTGAAAATATCTGTTAACATTGTTTTATTCAATAAAAGTTAAGATCCTAGAGAGCACAGACCTTGGCTTATTTGGCTTGTTGTTTAGTAGCTCAACAGCAATATTTTCTTAGGGAACAACTCTCTCCCGTTCTGAATCCATTCTGGTGTGCCTCGGATGTGGCTGATACCCCCTCTAGCTTCCAAGTGGGGGGCATGGAACTCGGGGTTGGCCAACTGGAGTCTCCTGTGAAGTCGGCCTCTGTGAATGATAGTTAAGAACAGTCATGAATCTGGTTTTGTTCAATGGAAATCAGGACAGTACTTTTTTTCCTGAGTAATTGGAAAAGGAAAGCTTCCCTACCCACTAGACCTGGAGCTGTAAGGATGTAAGTCTAGACAAGCTGTCAGCCAAAACCTGATGCTCAGGGGAAAAGTGGAGCCAATAATATATCTATAAAAAAGTAGGTGTGATATGAAACTGGAAGTACAGCCTGACTGAACCAGTGGTAATGTTTGGGTGGCCAAGCTATTTAAAAACACTGTGAAATACATTTTTATTATTTGTCATATCCTAGTTTTGTGAGCTGCAGGTATGATATTTATCATTTACATCTTTATTCAAATTTAAAAAATGTTTGAATAATGTAGGGCCAAGAACAGAGCTTTTTGGAATACTGTGTGAAGCCTTTTCCCTTTATCAACTCAAATTTATTCACTAATATTATTTTGATATAATTTCTCAAAAACTTTGAATACAAAATGCAACTGTACTTTCATTTGTCCAGATTTTCCAAAGTGATATCAAAATTTTTTAAATGCCCTTTGATGCCAACATAAATGAGACTTACAGCATCCTCAGATCCACAAAACTTTACAGAATAGCTGTAAATGTTTAATGTCCATCTAGCCAATTTTAGATGTGATTAAGGTGCAAAAGAAATTGCCTATGCCTGTAAGAAGCTTGTAATTAGCTTGCAAAGATAAGCTATACACAGATAAAGCAATTACCCAATCAGTTCTGTATGGCATCTGGGAAGGTTTTGCTGTTCTGTTTTAAATAACAGTCTGCAGCCTAACTCCTAGGGACTCTGACTCGTTGTGTCTTCTGTGGGTACTAGGAGATGGAGAAAGAGCAGGTTCTGATGACATCACTAAATGAAGTCAGTGCTAACCCTGGACTTCACTGGCCCCCAAATTTCCTTTTTAATTAATTTATTTTTGGTTAGGTTTTCCATTCCTTGCAATTGAAATAGATTTGAGTAGATGTGGGTCATATAGACTTTAAGAGTTGTGTTAGTAATATGCAGTGGGTGGCATATGAACACATAATTGAGCCACCTGGTATGAGCTAAGCGTGCTAAGTAAGGCATATAGGGTGTCTAGCTCAGCCTCCCTGTCTGCCAGAGTTAGGAGATTAGAGAGTTTGTGGTATATTAAACCCTACCTCTCCTTTTTAATATTATTAAATTACAACTTTGAAAACTTGACACAAACAATATTCCAAGGCACCCTTTAAAAATGTCTTTTTAGGTGGAGAGATTGAGAAGTACAGATTTATAGTTACAAAATAATCATGTAAAGTACAGCATAGGAAATGTAATGAATAATATCATAGTAAATATGTATGGTGACAGGTAGATACTAGAAATATCAAGGTTAACACTTAGTAAAGCATATGATTATCTACCATTATGCCGTACACCTGACACTAATACAAAATATTGAATGCAAGTTATAATTTTAAAAAGTTTTAAGTTTTTTTATTCTCAAGTATTTTTTAATAACAGAAATTTATAATTTTGATGCAGTACAATTTATGAATTTTTTCTTTGTGGATTGTGTTTTTGATATCATATTTTATAATAGAAATCTTTGCTTCATCCAATGCTGTGAAAATTTTCTCCACGTAGTTTCTTCTAGAAGTTTTATAGTTTCAGGTTTTACATTTGGGCCTATAATTTATTTTTAGATAGTTTTGTATTTAGTGTGAGCTATGGATTGAGGTTTTATCTTTCATTCTTTCTATTTTCTTTTCTTTCTTTCTCCCTTCCCTCCCCTCCCCTCCCCTCCCCTCCCTTCTCTCATATGGATATCCAATTCGCTTTAAGTGAAAAGACTATCCTTCCTTTAATAAATTGTCTTTGCATCATTGTTGAAACTCAACTGAACTTCTGGTTGAGATGGAGGCATAGATAAACATGGCTCACCTCCTTGCACAAGTACATCAAAATTACAACTAAAATATAGAACAACCAGCACTCAAAACCATCAGAAATTGAGTTGATTGGAAGTTCAACGACTACGGAATTAAAGAAACCATTTTCATCCAGACTGGTATGAGGGGTGGAGATGTAGAATGGGCTGGTCCCACATGGAATGTAACTGTCCACTCAGTGCACAGGCTCTGGGGTTTCCTGGGTGATGCAGGCCAAAGTCAGCCCTCACTTGTGTTCTGTCTGGGACCACCCTGCGTGATCTTTAGCAATCTTCAGATGGCTGCTAATTGTGCTGGGCTTGGAGGTTCCTAGGTGAAGCCAAGCTGTGAATCTAGGCTGGCTGCAGCTGGTGCTAGGCCAGGGGCCACTTAGTAAGAAGTAGGGAAGTTTGAGGCTTACAGAGGCCAGTTGTTGCTTGTTTGCGAGGATTTAGGAAGTTGTGAAGCTTGAGCCAGGACCAGCCATTTATATGGAAAGTTGCTGTTAATAGCTGTTATCTGGGTGGGACAGAGCCTTGGGGGATCTGATCTCTAGGGTGGAGCAAACAGTGTTAGCCAGGTTGATGGAGTCTCAGATAAGGCACATGCTTGCAGATTCCATGGCTCTGTGGGGGAAGGGCTCAGAAAAGTGATAATGGCCATTGCCCGCCTTTCTCTCTGGGTGAAAGCTGTCCCCTGCCCCAACCCCCACCATCCTGCCTTAATGCCAGACACTTCAATTGCTCCCTTCGTGCCGTTGGTGTCTTTCAGGCTGCTACCGCAATACTGGAGCTCAGAAGAAGTGAGTCTGAGTAAATCTGTGCATGGGTTCTTTAAGGAGAACTGCTGGGGACACCAGAAGTTTCTTCCAGTGGCTCAATCCCTGCTGGATTTTGCAGCCAGAAGTTGTGGGGACTTATGTTCCTAGCCCTGGAACCCTTGGCTGAGGGAGCTGGTGTGCGGCTGGGGCTCTTCGATCCTGAGGTATCCCTCCCAACTTTCTATCCAACACACATTAATATGGGACCAGCCTGTTTCACTTATCCGCCCCTCCTACTATTCTGGATGGATGTGGTTTCTCTAATTCCATAGTTGTCGAACTTCCAATCAACTCAAATGCTGACAGTTCCGAGTGCTGGTTGTTCTATATTTGAGTTGTAATTTTGGTGTGGTTATGTGAGCAGGTGAGTGTTTACCTTTGCCGCCATCTTTACCAGAAGTTCCATTGTTTGTTGTGTTGGTTTTTAAAATAAAGTAAGCATTACATTAGATTCATCAGTTTTTTCAGCATCCTTTAGATCTTCTTAAAGGTAAGGATATTAGGAAATGTATACTCTCTACTAACGAACATTTTTTTAAATTAATGATAACTTTGACATTGTTAAAGTCTATAAACTTGTTTTTCTTAATATGTATAATATTTTGTTATATATTTAAATATATTTAATGGTCATTATCAGTGTATTTAAAACATATATTCACTTCCTTTGCATTCTTTTAATGCAATATTTTTGGAGTAGATTTTTTATTAATTTTTTAAAAAGAAATACTCAGTAATACCTAATGATTCCCAGAATATGAACAAAATTGAGAATGCCTTATTTTGCCATAAACATAAAACAAATGGGCTGGGCATTTGGCTTAATGTTTTTTGGCTTATATTTTTTCTTGTTGTCAGGATTCTGGAAAAATTTCTCCACCTTCCTCTGTCATTAAATGTTTCTATGGAGAACTAGAAGGTCAGAATAAACCCACCCTTTTTCTTCCAGCCTCAGCAGATGACTTGATTTTTTTGCTCCTTGATTTTAAATTACCTGCTCAGTGAGGTATTATTATTATTATTATCATCATCCTCTTCCTCCTTTAGGAAACAACTTTGTGTTACTCATTCTGCATAATTATTCTTCTGGGAAATATTTTACAGGTTTAATCAGCAAATTCAATTTTTCATTTATTTTAAGAAAGTTTTTAAATAATTTTGAAACACTCTGTTTTATTTGTTTTGTTTTCTTAATTTAGTAATTCCTATTATGCATATGCTAGAAATAATGTTTGAGTTCTGTATTTTCTCCTTTCTAATGATTTTTCTTTTTGCCATTTTCTATTTTTGTTTTTAATAAGATTCTATAAATCTTGCCCTCCATGTTACTGTATCTTTTGTTTTTATAGTCTCAAATGTGGATTTTTATTTCTCTAATTATGTATTTTAAATCCTTAATTTCTCCTGTGAATTCTGCTAACTTCCTTTTTGTTTCTGTTAGTACAATATGCCCTATGCTTATACTAAAAGATGATTTGTTGTTTGTCTAAAATTCAAATTTAACTGGGTGTCCTGTACTTTATCTGGCAACCCTGCTTTTTGGAAAGTTTGGATTAGTATAACAGGGTGCAGCCAAGAGAGGGACCACAAATAGGGGTTTGGGATGGGGTCCAGAACTCAAGGTGTCCAGGAAATATTGGAAAGATGTATAAGATGTCCTCAATGCCACCCCCCACCCCCATCCCCTGCCACAGGTGTGAGTTGGGGGTGGGATACCTGGAGCAGGGCCATTGAGTTGTTTTGCATAGCAACTTGGAGGTGATTGGCTCCATGACATGGGGCCACACCTGCCCAGACATACAGTGGCGGCCCAGTAAAGCTGGAAGGATATGGGAATGCTGGCATGGGTAACCAATTGTAGGAGGAGTTGGAAACAGGGCTGCAGGGGAAGATTGGCATGGGGACTTAAACCCAGGTGCAGCAGCCATAACAAGGATCACCACACGGCTTTAGCAGAGAATGACCATGCAGCTTTGGCAGAGAACCACCTGGTTTTGGCAGAGTGGAGACCTCTGCAGCTTTGCGAGAGTGAGGACAATGCGGTTTTGCGGTGCTCTCTTTTGCTTTGTGGCCTAGGAAGAGGAGAGACTTTGCCTGGAAGAAGGGTGAAAGGACTCTAGCTGGTGCACCATGAAAAGGTGCCACATGATTTTGGATGGACTGGAGATCCTGGCCGGTGACACAGCCAATGGTGTTGGGAGCCTGAATCTACTTCTTTTCCTGAGATACGTACCCCAGTTTAGGGCAGAGGGAGCAGGAAGGACTGTGTGCGTCTGTGGGTGTCCTAAAAGACTTTAATATTTTAATGAAGACATTAGGTCACTACTTTAAGTCTGTATAGCTTTAAATAAACATTTCATTTCCTTTTCACAAATCTCTGGCATTGAGAGACGTCTTTCCTCTGGCGGTAGGCATAATGAACCTCGTGGTGGATCCTTTCAGTAATAGTATATCGTACCCCCACCCCTTGGCCCTGTTCAGTAACAGTGGTGTTATATTAAAGTAAATCAAATTCTAGATTTATTTATTTTATTACAATTTGATTCTGTTAAAAATTTTATTTTACAAAAAGATTTTATAGGTGAGTTGCATCACATTAGGAGGCACATATCTAGCAGTCGTATTAGTGAAGCCACGTTTCATTATGGGATGAAGGTGGTGACTACCAACCTCTCTAGTTTAAAGCATATTTTTCCTTCCAAATTAGTAATATGTGGGGCAGTATTCTGAGACCATGTAAGCAGCCTATTCTGGTAAACTTTTGTGCAATGATTTTAACATTCATTAATGATCATTTCCTGAATCAATATTGCATTGTGGGTTGCAAAATGATTTTATAACTTTATTATTTCTTCTACATTTATTATTAGGGGCATTCATCTGTGAAGAAGATCTTTCTTTTATGCTCTCTCTTCTCTTACAGTATAACTAAATAAATACTCATGAAATTAAAAAAATATTAGTTTGTTATTATCCATTACTGCCATTATTCTTTTTATTCTCCAGTTATTCCGTTTTTGGCTAATGGACGTCCCCGTCAAGTCTGCTCTTTGCTGCCTTGGTTATGACCCAGTTTTGTTTTTGAGTACTTCCTTGCATTCTATCATTAAAGAGATTTCCAGGCTCATTTTTTTCTCATTTTGTTCAGGAACAGGGGGGAGCCTTTTCCCCAGAGACTTGGTAACCATCAGTTTACTGCCGTCCTGCTCAGAGTCCGTTGTGTCTGCCCTGCTTTGTGATGTACTGAAGGTGGATGCTGAAAACATGCTGGCTTTGCCAGGTGGCACCAGCAAGCTTTGACAGTAGAGGGCGCTAGAGGAACACTGCAGGAAACAGGCTTCTGGTGATGGTGTGTCCTCTCTTCTTGCTCCTCCTGTGGGGCAGCTGCCCCTGTGAGTATGTAGAACACTCAGTGGTGCTCCCTCTCCAGCTAGTTGTGCTGGCGCTCTAGCAGGCAGTTTCCTGTTCAGCCGTCAGCCAACGGTTTCCTGCTTGCTGGCCCCAGTCTACTGGTACTCCTGTGGGAAGTGACCTGTTTGCCAACTTCAACCCCCCAGCTATGAACCAGCTCCCACTCAGGATAACAAAACAATCTTCTCTGCCATCCTCTGTCCTGTACCTACTCCCTCCCTAATGCAGTTTGAGTCTTAGCTTTGGAGAGAGGGCCCTCCTTTCCAAATTGTTTCTTATTCAGGTACTCTCAGTCCAACAATATTTTTAAGGTTCCCTCTTATCTCTTCTGGTTAACTCCCTGTTTGTCAATAATTTTTCATGTTAAATTTTCCCTATTCAGATTACTGGTGTGTGTCCCTTCTTTTAACTGAAGCCTGATGAGAAAGCACAGGGAGAGGTGTCTGAATGGTACCATCATTCAAGCACACAAGTTCTGAATTAATTTGGTCATGCCTTTGGATTTGAGCGTGGTGCTGAGCCGCCTGCCAATGGGAAATGGGATGCTTGTATTCTTTGGCATGCAGGGACAACACAATTAATGAAGCTGTTACCTGTGGTTGGTTGCGACAAGGTGCCAACTGAGGCAAGTACATGGGGAATCCAAGGGGCTGCTGCTCTTGACTAATGATGACTATAAGGATGGTGGTGTCTTAGTCTGTTTAGGCTACTATAACATAATTACCAAACGACTAGGTGCCTTATAAATAAGAAACATTTATTTCTCATAATGCTGGAGGCTGGAAAGTCCAAGATCAAGACTTCAGTAGAGTAGGTGTCTGGTGAGGGCTTGCTCTTTGGGTCATAGATGGTTGTCTTCTTACTGTGTGTTCTCACGGTGGAAGGGGTGAGGAAGCTCTAGGGGGCTCTTCTATAAGACGCTAATCCTATTCATGAGGACTCCACCCTCCCAACCTAAGCACTTCCTAAAGGCCCTACCTCCAAAGACTCTGACACTGGGAATTAGGTTTTAACATACAAATTTTAGTCTAAAGCAGGTGATGTAAAGTTGAGTCTCCTCATACCTATATTAACTCCTTCATGTATTTGTTTAATATTTTTATAGTATTTTTTAAATTTACGTTTCTGGTTTATTTGGCGATTGCTTTGATGTATGGTGTGGTCTCTGAATCCAATTTTGTCTTTTCCTGAGTATATCTAATCACTCAACATCTATTTAAAAGTTCGTCTTCTCCCAGGTGATCTTAGATGCCATATAACAATTCCCATATGTCCTTGGGTCTATTCCTGGACCTATATTCTCTTCCACTTTCTCCATCCATTTGCCAGTACCACAGTATATTTTTTTTATAGAGGCTTCATAGTCTGATTTAATATTTGTCAGGGCTAGTCCTCCCTTATTGCTTGTATTTTTCAAGATTTTCCTACATATTATTGGATGTTTATATTTCCATATAAACTAGAACATAGCTATAGGTAAAATTTTTATTTTAATTGGAATCACATTACATTTATTTGTTACTTGGGCAAAATTGTCATCTCTTTGGTGTTGAATTATCCTATATGAGAAAAGCACAGGGGTGTTTTACAGATTTTCTAATATAGTTTTGGCATATTTTCTATTAAGTATTTTATCTTTTAAATGATATTATAGCCTTTAAATGGTTGCTGTTTGTATTTTTTGTAGATATATCTTTAAGTTACTTTTATATCCTGCTACCTTATATAACTTTAGTTGTTATTTTTAGTACTAATTCTGTTTTCTTGGTGTAGTAGTATATAATCTACATAAAGATATAATTGAATTCTTCCTCAATTCTTATACATCTAAATGGTTATGATTCTTAGCTTATATCTCCATTACTATGCTACATGGTAGTGGGCATAGAGGACATACTTGCTTTGTCCTGGAGTTTAATGGAAATTCCTTTAAGTTTCTCCATTAAGTATGAGGCTGGCTTTTGAGCTGAGATATAAAATACATCAGCATGTGAAGGAAGCATCCCTCAATTGTTGAAATTTTTCCAAGGCTGTGTTATGTTTTATTACTTGCTCACAGTTTTTCTTCTCCTTCCTCTATCATGATTCCTGCGGGATGGGGGTGGAGTATATTTTGCCTGTACATTGATATTGGACTTGACCATATGACTTGTTTTGAACAATGGAAATTGATAAAAAGTGGCAGCATGTCAGTTCTTAGCCTAAAGCATTACATTTCTGCTCATCCATTTTGTGTATCTGCGTCTACCGTAAGGGAGACGTACCCTGGGTAGTTGCTGGTTCCAGACAGAGAGACATATGGAGCAGGCCTGAACTCATCCTGCAGCCTGAAGCTCAACCTCTTCTGCTAACCCACAGACTGGTGAGTAAGAAAAAGAAAAATATTTAATGTTGTAATCCACTGAGATATAAGGAGGTTTTGTTACTCATTATTTTCACAGCAATAACTGACTAACACAAAGTCCTTTTTAATCACCTATAGATCTAATCACAGGACATCTTTCTCCTTATCTGACTTGATGGTGAATTTACCAATATTAAAGCATCATTGTCCAAGAACATCCCTACCCTCTTGATTATTATGCATTCCTTAAACTTGATTTTAGATTCTGTTTGCTGGCATTTTACTCAGGATTTTAAAATTTATTATTTTTTATTGTTGTTCAGTTACATTTGTCCTGCCTTTTTCCCCATTGCTCTACCCTACCCTGCCCCTCCCAACAGTTAATCCCTCCCTCCCATTGTCCATGCCCATGAGTCCTCTATTCACGTTCCTTTTCTTGCCTCTTCCCCTTCTTTCTCCCATATTCCCTTGTTCCCTCCCCTCCAGTCACTGTCAGTTTGTTCTTTATTTCCATGTCTCTGGTTCTATTTTGCTGATTTGTTGGTTTTGTTGACTAGGGTACACTTATAGGTGAGATCATATGGTATTGGTCTTTCACCACCTGGCTTTTATCATTTAGCATAATGCTGTCTATTTCCATCCGTGCTGTTGTGAAGGGTAGGAGTTCCTTCATTCTTTCTGCTGCATAGAATTCTATTGTGTATATGTACCACAGTTTTTTGATCCACTCATTTACTGATGGGTACTAAAGTTGTTCCCAGCACTTGGCTGTTGTAAATAATGCTGCTTTGAACATTGGGGTAGATAGGTTCTTTTGAATTGGTGATTCAGAGTTCTTAGGATATAATCCCAACCAGTGGAATTGCTGGGTCAAAAGGCAGTCTCATCTTTAGTTTTTTAATGAAATTCCATACTGTCTTTCACAGTGGCTGCACCAGTCTGCATTCCCAACAGTGCACTAGGGTTCCCTTTTCTCCACAACCTCACCAGCACTTGTTTGTTGAGTTGTTTATGATGGCCATTCTGACCAGTGTGAATTGGTATCTCACTGTGGTTTTAATTTGCATCTCTCTGATGGCTAGTGATGCTGAGCACTTTCCATGTGTCTGTAGGCCCTCTGTATATCTCCCTTGGAGAAGTATTTGTTCAGGTCCTTTGCCCATTTTTAAATTGGATTGTTTGTCTTTAAATTGGATTGTTTGTTTATTTTGGTGTATGGTGCAATGTTATGGTGTAGTTTCTTTTTTTTTCTGCATATAGTTGTCCAGGTCTCCCAACAACATTTATTGAAGAGGCTATTTTTATTCCATTTTATGTTCCTGTCCCCTTTGTCAAATATATTAACTTACTATATTGACATGGGTTTATCTCTGGACTCTCTATTCTGTTCCATTGATCTAGATGTCTGTTCTTATGCCAGTACCAGACTCTTTTGATTATAGTAGCCTTGCAATATAGTTTGATATCAAGTGTTGTGATCACTCCTGCTTTGTTCTTTCTCAGAATTGCTGCAGCTATTTGGGTCATTTATGGTTCCATATAAATTGTTGAAATATTTGTTCTATATCTGTGAAATATGTCATTGGTATTTTAATACAAATTATATTGAATCTGTAGATTGCTTTGGGGGTAGTATTAACATTTTAATGATGTTAATTTTTCCAGTCCATGACTATGGTATATGCTTCCATTTATTTGTGTCTTCCTTATTTCTTTTTTCAGTGTTTTGTAGTTTTCTGAGTACAAGTCTTTTACCTTCTTGATTAAGTTTATCCCTAAGTATTTCATTTTTCTTGCTGCTAGAGTAAATGGAATTTCTCCTCTAATTTCTGTTTCTGATATTTCATTCTTCGTGTACAAAAATACCTTCAATTTCTAAATGTTGACTTTTTATTCCACCATTTTGCCAAAATCAATTATTAGGTTGAGTAGTTTTTTGGTGGAGTCTGTAGGTTTTTCTATGTATACTATCATGTGATCTGAAAACAGTGAAAGGCTTTACTTTCTCCTTTCCAATTTGGATACCTTTTATTTCATTTTCTCGTCTGATCATTGTGGCTAGAACTTCTAATACTATGTCAAATAGGAGTGGTGGAAGTAGATACCCTTGTCTTGTGCCTGATCTTAGGGTAAAGATTTTAGGTTTTGCCTGTTTAGTATGACGTTTATTGTAGGTTTTTCTTATGTGGCCTTTGTTATGTTGAGGTGTGCTCCCTCTATTCCCATTTTGCCGAGTGTTTTTTTTAACATAAATGGGTACTGTACTTTATCAAATGCTTTTTCAGCATCTATTGATATGATCATGTGGTTTTTGTCTTTCATCTTGTTCACATGATGTATTACATTTATTGATTTGCATATATTGTATCCTTGCATCTCTGGGATAAGTCCCACTTGATTGTGGTGTATGATCTTTATAATGTATAGCTGGATCCGATTTGCCAATGTTTTGTTGAGGATCTTAGCATCTATGTTCATCAGCAATATTGGCTGGCAGTTTTCTTTCTTTGTTGTGTCTTCATCTGGTTTTGGAATTAGAGTAATATTGGCCTCATAAAAAAAAGTTTGGGAGTCTTCCCTCTTCTTGGACTTTTTAAAAATAGTTTGAGGAGAATTGGAGTAAGGTCTTCCTAACTGTTTTATAAAATTCTCCCATGAATCCATCTAGCTCAGGGCTTTTTTGAGCTGGGAGTTTGTTGATTGCCAATTCAATTTCTCTAGCTGATATTAATATATTCAGGCTCTCTGCTTCTTCTATGCAGGTTTTTTTTTTTTATTGGTAGTTACGAGTGAGAATTCTTGGTAGTTTTTTTGTCTGTGTTTGCAGTATTTACTATATTTGAATGTCAAAGTTATATTTGTTTCATGAAAATCATTTGACAGTTTTCTTTCTGTGCTACAATTTCAATGGCATTGAAAATATTTGGTCTTTGGAAATTTGATAGAATTACCCTATAAAATCATTTGGTTCTAGTTTTTATAGTTAGTTCTTTGATCATATTTTTATCTTTCATGTAGCAAGGTCAATTTTGGTAAATTATACTTTCCTAGAAAATAGTCCAATTAGTTTGGATTTTCCATTAGTTTTGTATTGGGTTGTGCAAAGTAATCTCTTTCGATTTTAAAATTTCTTCTGTTTAATTGGTTATCTCCTTGCTTTTATTTCTTATTTGTGTTTTCTTCCTTTTTCCCTTTATTGGGTTAACTTGTGGCTTATTTATTTTGTTGATTTTTCTTTTTTACAAACCCCCCCACTCTTTTATTTATCATTTTCTACATTTTTTTTTGTTTTTCACCTCATTCTTTTTGCTTGCAACATTAAATTTCCTTCCTTATACTTTTGTTTTACTTTGTTGGTATTTCTAAATTTTAAGGTGGTTGCTTAATGTATTGGTTTTTATTCTTTTATTTGTTTTGTTGCTGCAAGAATTAAGGCTATGGATTTTCTGTGATCACTGTATTGATTTTATGTTTTCATTATGATTCTTTTTTTAAAATTACACAATTAAAAATTTCCCCTTTTGCCCCAAAAATTGTTTAATAGAAAAATTTAGAAGTTCCAAATGGAATTTCTAGTTTTAGAAAGAGCAAAGGGACAAGATAAGGAAATAAAGATGCCTGTTCCACTTCAGGTTTCCAAAATTTTTCATTTTAAATATAATTTGAAAATTTGATTATTAACTGGAACTGCATTACATTTTTTCCAACAGAAGGCACTATTTATTTTTTACAGGTTATCAGAATAGCTATTGAACCTAACCAAGTTTTTAATCAAGGACACAAAAGCAAAAATTAATTTTCTGAGCAAATTAATAGAAAGTGATGAGAAACAATAAAATTCATTTGTGACTACATCTAAGCTTTCATTAGTATTTTTAAATTTTACTTAAAAATTTATTTATTTATTATTGATTTAAGAGGGAGAAAGTGGGGGAGAGAGAGATTGACAAACATTGATTTGTTGTTCCACTTATTTATGCTTTCATTGGTTGATTCTTCTATGTGTCCTGATTGGAGATCGAACCACAACCTTGGCATGTATTGGGAGAATGATATAACCAATTGAGCAACTCAGCTAGAGCAGCTTTTGCTTCTTATATATCAACTTTGTAAAAATTACATAAAGGTGCTCTCATTGGTTGGAGGCAGCCTACTGAGCCCTGCATGGTTAGAGGATTTGTGGCTGAATATTCACTCCCACTTGACTCCTGTTTCCTTAGCTAGAAACTTAGCTCAGCCAGAACCTGTACAGTTGACGCAGCAGTTCCTAGATTGCTCTCTACTAAGTCTAGCTCATTCATTAAAATGGTTATATCTGTTAATTGTTGGGCAACTGCGGGAAACCAAATATGAAAAACAATTGACACCACCAAACTCTCATTACATGTAAGATAAAAGATTTATTCACACAAACAAAAATAATCACAATGAAATGTACACTAATTTGAAAAACAAAAGATTGTAGTGACAAAATTTTATATTCTCTCATAATCATGTAAAACTTTTGTTTGCTTCTACATACGTTTTTATTCATGAAAGAATAGCAAACATTAAAATACAGTGTTAGTTCGAATTTCTTATGTGGAAAGAACATAGATTAAACCCTTACGCTTTTAGTTTACAAAGTTATTATGAAGCCACACATTAACTATTGATCAAAAACATTATCTATTTTCAGATCCACATACATATACATTCACCAACTAAGCTGAGAAACAAGCATTTCATATTCTTTCCCACCCTGCAATAATGTGTTTTGTTCCTTTTTAGCTAAAAGCAAGAAATTGTATTTTTTTAATTGACCTCAGAGGATGCACTTTCTATTTCATGAGAAATGCGAAATTTCAGGTGTTTGTCTTGCTCCTCACTCTTAGGGTCTAAGGCTAGCTTGTCTTCATGGCTCTGAAATTCTTGACTGTGAAATTCATGGCTGGCTTTGGAATTTTCCTGACTATGTCTCACATCAGAACGCTCATGGCTCTCAGCTATTGCTGTCAGCTTATATTCTTTGGAATACTTGCGGCTATCAGCTTCCACACTGTGGTCACCCAGCAGGCTTGATTCCTGGCTGTCCTTCCCATGGCTGTCCCAATCAGAAGCCACTGGCAGGCCCTGGGCAACGAGGATGGCTTTGTGTGCATCATCCATGTCATCACTTTCCATATGTGATGTAAGGTCCTCCTCTGTAGCATCAGGATACTGAATCACAGCACAAATGAAAGAAGAATTAAATGACAGTCAGAAATAGGAATATTGTAATTCGTTTTTGTTCTGGAACTTTTAGTGCAATTTGTACTGAAAACTGTCTAAATTTGGCTAAAGTAAAAATAATACTAGCATGTTACTTTGTATTTTATCAAGCCTTTTCATATGTCATCTCCTTTAGTGTAATAAGTACATCAATTATATGTGTGCCAAAACCTATGAAGAAGGTCTCATTATCTCTGTTTTACATAAAAGAAAAGTGAATTGAAGTTTAAAAATTAAGTGAATGGCCAGGCTATATATCAAATCCAGATCCTTTGACCATAAAGTCAGTGTAATTTGTAACTCTACCATTCCTAGTAGGTATTTAACTTCAAAATATGACCATTGTACTGTGAAAATAATTGCTGTTTTTCAGTCGCCTTTTAATAAAAAAAAGTGAATAGAATAAATGCTTAATAACCAAGATTTAGAAAAAAACAGCATTGTAATTGAGATACAAAATTAGAGAGAAATTATGTGGTCTTAAATTAAAAAAAAAAACCACGAGAAAAAGGTTTTGAATTCATTGGTCATAAAGTAATAACAATGCTTGTGAATGAATGAATGAATAAGTGAATAACTGAATATGTAGACTCTGGTTCCTAGAACTGGGCTCTAATCATAACCATATGATGTATCTGTTACAGGATTTACCTGGACTAACGATCTTTGGAACTTCGATTTTGACCTCAGTCCATAAGCCAAACTATCACCTCGTCCATCATATGTATCTCTTGTGGGCGGAGCTGGAGTGACAATGGGGGTTCCAGGAAAGTCAGTGGGAAAATCAGTGACCAGTTCATCAGATTCATCAGAGTGGTGAGACTCATCAGAATTGTCAGAGTCATCAGTGTGATCCGCGTCTTCTGAGTCATCTGAGTCGATCGAGTCCTGACTGTCCACATGGTCTTCATCATCATCATCCACATCATCTGTATGGTCATGGCTTTCATTGGACTGACTTGGGAGGGTCTAAAAGTCAAGATGGCCAGACAAATTAGCGTAAGTGTTTTTATATTCCCTTAGTCTTTACAGATTCTTAGTCTTTTACTATCTTTCTTTTATTTAGTTTTAGGATCTTTGCACCCACAACAATGCATTCAATGGCTTTTAAGAGTCAAAGTGAGCATCTTCCAATTTCTCTTTTAACACAAGGATAAATGGAATCATAATTGAGGCATTTTTCTTGCTTTCACATAAAAAGTTATCTTCCTGGAAAATTTTAAGTCAAATATATAAGTATAATATTTATATTGATAACATCATTTCTTCTTATTCACATTAGATATTATTTAATATGCCAAATTCAATAATGCAAGAAATATAGATACAAAATTATAAGATTACTTTTTGTATTAGAAATGAGAATTCATAGGAGCTCAGAGCACCTAAATAATAACATATAAACCAAAACCTAAAACCACCTCCCTATTAGCATGGATAATCAAAAGGTGACTCTGGCCCTGGCTGGTGTGGCTCAGTGGACTGAGTGCCGGCCTGCAAACCGAAGGGTCGCTGGTTAGAGTCCCAGTTGGGGCACATGCCTGGGTTGCCGGCCGGGTCCCCTGTAGGGGGTGCACAAGGGGCAACTGCCCATTGACGTTTCTCTCCTTTTCTTTCTCCTTCCCTTCCCCTCTCTCTAAAAATAAATAAACAAAATCTTAAAAAAAGGTAACTCTGTTATGCATATGTATAAAGTGCAGCTCATATCTATCAATTGAATTCACCAGCTAATGGGTATTAAACTTACAGTTAGCAAATATACTGGTTCACTTATCTAACTTTTCTTGTGAGAGATTTTAGCATAGTCAAACAGAATCTTAAGGAAGACAAATTTAACTTATTTCTTTGCTTAGCAAATATATTAATAGTCCTAATAAAAAGTCATAACTAACAGCCTTAGTAATAGTTATGAAATAAACCATTGTGTTAGGAACAGAAATATTCCTAGAGGCAAAATCTTGGGTTTGATGGGTATTAATTAGATATTTCTCAGACATTAAATAAGACATCTATAAAGTACCTTAAATCAGTTGTTAAGAGGCTTAGTATTTCAAATAACACACATTAGTAAACATTTCCTGCCACACTAATCTTATCTGAAGAAATCTGGTATTTCTGGCATTTGATTAATACATGATGTTTGTTTTCTGAGCAAATTTTAGCCTGGCAGTTTACTGGAAAATTTGTTAATAGAATTTTATCAGAATCGACCCCAAGTAATGTCATTTGGAGAAAGAGTGGGTTCGTAGTCTCTCCAAGGCGTGTGGGCCTCTGACCTAAAGTGAGAACTCACCTCTTGTTTGAAGTCATTAGTTTCTTCAGAGGAGACAGTATTCTGAAGAAGGAAAGGCACATGTCAATATATATCATGCATGCTTCACCTTTCTATTCAAAAGTTAGCCTTTTCCATTCGAAGCAGGAGTTCTTTTTCAGCCTTGTTGGTGAATGACTTTCGAAGGAGAGAAAGTCGACACGGCTAAGCAATTGGTGTCTGAAGCTCCTATTTACCAACAGGCATGAAGGATCTGCTTAACCAGCCCAAACGGCCTGGTTGATGTCTATTTTTATTTTTTGTTGTTCTTTAATTGCAGGACATATAATTTCCAAAATTAAAATAAAACATACCTGTGGTGCTAGGAGATTCTGCTTCTGAGATGGGTCAGGCTTCAGCCATGTGGCTATAGCATCTGGATATTTGTAAAGCTACAAAAAAGTTGCACATTTGTCATTATTTTTAAAAAGAAACATAGGGATCTCTAAATGATAAGCTGGGAAATAAAACAGTGCTTCACCGATACTGATGGATTAGCACAACATGCATGTATAGTATTAAACCAGAGCCTTAGGTACACCTCTTCTAACTTACTTTTTTTCCTGAAGATTCATTTAATAAACTCTTAGAGAGCACTTACTGTGAGCCAGCACTCTTATAAGTGATTTAAATGTACCCATTCATTTAACCCTTCAGACCCCAGATGAGATGGATGTCATTATTGTTTCCAATTTCGTAGATCAGGAGAAAGTAAGCCACAGTGATGTCAAGAGTCAGGGTTCAAATGCAGACCAACTGGCTCTTCATCCTGATCTGGACACCGTGCTTTCCTGGTCCAGTGGAAATTTCCTCTCAGATAAATCACAATGAAAGCAGAGGTGCCCTTAATTAGCTTTGATCTTCATTGTTTCCTCTGCTATGTGGCTATTTAAATTTAAATAAAAACTAAAATAAAAAACTTAGTTTCTCAGTTGCACTAGCTACATTTTGAAT
The DNA here is from genome assembly GCA_004027735.1 of Carollia perspicillata. NCBI lineage: Eukaryota > Metazoa > Chordata > Mammalia > Chiroptera > Phyllostomidae > Carollia > Carollia perspicillata. Next base: position 4,420 of record PVKM010013705.1, on the reverse strand, counting down.
GTCTACTAGTCTCATGAGTCTAGAGGCTCTCTTAGTGGATGGCGCAGAAATAAAATATTGATATCGTCTCATCCAAGTTCTATTGCTCTGTGTGCCAAAGACATGAATGGAATGTCCTTCCCTTTAGCTGAGTTATTTATTTAGACAATGATTATAATATGCTATTACAGAGGAGTGGAAATTGCTCTGAGTGCATGTCATCTGATGGGCTGTATCACTGTGGCCAGTCACTTCACATCCCTGTCATTGAGAGCTGGAACCCTGAGAGTTCCATAGAATCCTCTCTGCAACCTCCAAGGTGGTTGGGGGTTTGGGAGGAGAACAGTAGGGAAGAAACCAGTCACACTAAACGTTTCCCCATGGCTGGCTATAACCAGAGCAGCTTCAGATTGGGCTTCTCTGAAAGTTTTTGCTGAAAGAAGGGGTTTCTTGCCTTAAAAAAGGTACAAAAAAACTACAGATCTAGATGAGTTCAAAGTTTCCCTCTTTTTTAAAAAAAATACACAGAAATATTATAATTTATATTTTATATAGATATACATTAAACTTATAATGAAAAAAAGTAATATGAAGAAAATAAGGTTAAGCAAAATAAACAGTCTAAAATCCACCCAGTAATCATCACACTCACAGATAACCGGTGCTCACCTTCAGAGGTGTCGTCTTATAGCCTTCCTGTATTTCCTTCTAGCTCTAAATATCTAGGGTTCTAGAAGGTTGAGCTCTTCAATTATCTCCTAATGTCTCCTATATCTCCTAATCCTATATCTCCTAGTATCTCCTATATAATTTAATAACTTATACTGCTATGGCTTCACATGTCATACTTTTTTAGTTAAAAAGACATTCATTCTTGCTTCAAATAGTGTGACCTCTACTTTCTCTGGAAATTTTAATTTTTCTGGCTAATTGCTATAACTCAATACTCATATTCTTAAATCAGTTGTAAAACAGGCACACCTGCACATACCTACTTGCACACCTAACCACATGCAACCGCACTTCTCTTAGAGTTTCATTAAGCAATCTAATTACAGTGACCCCAGGCAACTTTATATTGGCCTTTATTCTGTTCGTCTGAATTGACCTCTGTGTCAGTTTTTGGTCTAGGCTCCTCGGGACAATGCCTGTTTGTTGTTTGACGGGCACAGTTCCACCTATTGTGGAGGGGCAGGGCCATCTATGGTTAAAAGAGTTTGAGTTGGTCTTACGTTTGGTTAGAGAAATGTGGTCTAAAGTTAGCTGACAAGCACAATAGATGCAAACAACATAACCAGACTATCTTTTTAATAATGGGCTTCTTAGGAAATATCTTAGGAGATATTGTGAACATTGCAGTCATATAAACTTGTCCAATATGTGAGGCTCATTTTAAACTTAGCCTTCCACTAAGGAAAGCAAAGGATGGAATTTTCTACTTTCTAGAACAGCATGTTGACTCATGGAAAGAAAAAGTCACAAAACTTCATAGAACTCATTTTCACAAATGATAATTGCATAGAACATTATTTTAGTGTATAAAATATCTAGTTTGGTGGTTGGGGCATATATTTATTAAAAATTATACTGTGCTTGGTCATAAATTGCGTAAATTAGCGTAAATTGAAAGCAGTCTGTCAATAATTACTTATAAATTAACAATCTTGACTATGAAAATAAGTAAAATTGCAACAGATACATTTGTAGCGCTTCTGGAAGCAGTTGCATAAATAATTTAACCATATGATAAACACAAAAGAGGCTTACCTGCTTTTCCTCAGAGCTGCCAGATTCTGCATGTTTAACCTTTGAAACAGAAAAGATGGAGAAAGATTACAATGTGAATGTGTTCCCAGCACACAGGAGCACACGATTCATTGATTTTGAGGAACTGTCTGTAAGACTCAGCTGTACTCACTGGAAGGGCATAGGCAATGCCTAAGAGGCAGAAGCAAATCACTGCAATTCTCATGGTCCTGATTTTTCCTGCAAAATATTTTGTAATGAATATTCGATCTCTTCACAAATGAAAACAATGATACCTCATTATGCTATCATGTTATAAAGTCACAAGTAAAATTTGTTTTCTGTAGAGTATTTTCTACTTCCTAGAGACAACTTTTCTTTTTAACATTATTCTTCATTTTTCACTATTAGGCAAGGGAGAGAGGAATTTCACAAGTCTATATTTATTCAACTTTTAAATTTACAGCTCCAGAGACTGTCCTCTTTTTACCTGAGATTGCCAGCTATCTAAACCTAAACACAGACCAACACTAATTTAATTAAAATAATGAGATGGGGTGGGAATATTTACTTTTCAGAGAAGAAAAACAGAGAAAATAAAACTATGAAAGAAATTTGCTTTCTCTATATTTTCAGCATGCATTTCAAATATGATTTTTAACTTAAATTATTAAAAAGGTGCCACATAGGTGATATGAAGCTATTTCTAAAGTTAGTTAAGTTATTCTAGAAATTTGAAACAAAAAAGGAAACATTGAAAATAGCCAACAGCTTTTTTATTTTCAATAATAAGTCTACACAGTGTCATACAGTTTTTTGGTGAAAACTTTAACAGCTAAATACAGAAGTAAAAATATATTTCGGAAAAAATTTTTTCCTTGAAAATGGTATAAGTCAAATAATTAAAAATAGCATTATCATTAGCCTACATTAATACTGAAGGTCCTTTTCCTTGTAAATGCCTCCACAATCATCTATCCATTCATAATGATATGGGTAAAATCACCTCAAAGGGTCATAGAAGTTTACTTTTTTTTTAATTGGGAGAAGCAGTTTCATTCCTTTGAGGACTGAGTGGAAAGATTTTTAGGTTTTATATTGACTGGCTTTCAAAACAGCTGGTCACCTTTCCTATAGGACATCAGCAATGTCTCTGGCATACTTATTCAAAAGACTAGAAAAATTCAAATCTGATTACCAGCATTATAGTTAAACTCTTCCTTACAGCTTGACCTTCCCCAGGAACTGACACCGAATGCCTAGGACAGCAGCAGTACAGCAAACTGCAGGCTTACCTTGGTCTGTGGTTGGCCGAGAAGGCTGCCACTGGCCTGAGAAGAGAGTCCAGTCCCAGACGGTGCTGCAGTCCTGTCTCCTCTTCTTGCTGCTGACAGCTAGACCTCCCAGAATTTAAACGCTGCTGCAGACACCCCCCACCCCCAACACAGGGAGGCGGAGAGATGTGTCATGAGGTTTTTTTGCCACTGTCCAACCCACTTGCTCCCACACTTCCCTCTCTGGTTTTGTGGTTAACACACACACATACACACACCGGGGTTAAAACATTACTTATCTACAATATCATTAACTGGCATTTTCATTTATGGGAAGGCATTCAGCATTATTAAAGGGCACCTTGGAGTCCCATTAAAAAGGAGGAAGTGACTAGTTCTCACAACGACTTTATAACTTCTGAATTAGAAGAAAATATATGACTATAAATCACTCCTAAATAAAATTAAATAGAATGGGTTTTTGTTTCTTTCAGTTTGAAAATGGATTAAGGTAATATATGCAACTAAACCTGCCTTTCAATTATATTTATTTAAGAGCTACAAGGTTATTGTTCAGGGGCATGAAGAGCTCAGATAACCTCCCTCCATCCTTTTGTACTGAAGCTAGGTTTTGTGATTTCAAGTATGCAGCAGCTTGTCATTCAGACAAATGGCATTTAATAACATTAAAATCCATGCTCATGCCCATTAAATTGAATTATGATGACCTTTCAAGGACATGGATTTTTGTCGCACTATTTGAATTGTTTGGAGGTGATTAATCTGATAACTTGCTATACAAAATAGAAGAATGGCAATTTACTTCAGAAGCTACAGAAGTCAGTGGTTCCTAACTGAGAGCAGTGTGACTCCTTGAGCGTGCTGCTGCGGGAACCAGAGTGCCTTTGAGTCCCACTTTGCCACTAAATAGCTGTGTGACCTTAGCCGACCTACACCCGTTTTCTCATCTGTCACATGCACATACTGTTACCTAGCTCTTGGGGTTTTTGAGAGGCTAAAATGAATTAGTATGTAGAAAACAAAAATGCTTGGCTCATATTATATGCATATTTTAAGCACTGTGTTAATTATCACTGAAATTTAGGAGGAGCAAGTCCTCGTGATTTGCAACATCTTTAGATGAAATGGGTTATTGGAATGAGACTAGATGTAAGGTCTTTCTGTTGTGTGACTCAGTAGGATACTTTACACAGCTCTAAAGAGAAGGATGCGGTTTCTGGATTATCTTTTTCTAGCTTTTCCTCAGAATATATAAAGTCAATGACTTAATAAGAAAATGTAAAATATACATTTAAAGTTTTTTGTGGGTATTTAAAAGGTGTTTGAATGAAAGAAAATCACAGATGAAGTTTGAATATTGAAACAGAAATTAGTGCTAGCAGAGCTCTCAGTCCATTTAA
>PVKM010013704.1:0-29921 GCA_004027735.1 Carollia perspicillata | reverse complement strand
TGCTCCACTCCAAAAGGGCTGCAAAGCATGCCACTCAGAGAGGTGAGTCGTAAAGGCAGTGCCAAGCTCCCCAGCCAGGTCAGGGTAAGAGCACACGGTGGAGGGGGCTCATGCAGTCACTTCCGCCCAGCCTCCTTTCCCCAGCCCTGCAGCCTGGCTCAGGCCTGCCCTGCACAATGCCACACCACAGAGCCTGTCGCCGGCACCGTTGGGAAGCAGGCTGTGTGTGTGCCAGGGCGTCTCTCACACCACAGCCTCTCACCCAGGGCACTCTGGGCCCTAAACAATGGAGCCATCCCCAACCTCCTGCTTGCACTCTCCCTCTCCCTCTCTCCCTCTCTCCCTCCCTCCCTCTCATTTTTAATAAATTCTACCTGTGTGTTCCTTTAAGGATCTGCTTCATGAAAAGCAAATTCAAGTTAATAGGAGTTAATGGGTGAGAATGTTTGTTCAATTCACTATCCAGGTGCCAAATTTAAATATTCACAGGTGACTTCTGGAGACCATGTGTCCCCAAAGAAGTGACTGCTGTTGTTGAATTAATAGGGGCAGAGAAGATATTTGGGGGTGGGTGGGCCTTTCAATGCTTCTCAGAGCAAGCCCTATTCGCTGGTAACTTCCTGGTAGTCTGGTCCCAGGCCAGAAGGGAGGGCAGAGACTGATGAAGTGACCCTTCCTTTCATCTTCTCCACGTTCTCACTTCCCATTTGGATGTGAAACTCAAGGGAAATCTCAAGTTAGAGGGTTCTGGAGATGAAAAGTCCCAGATGGAAAGAACCTTGGATATCACCTGGCCTCAGGAGGTCCCCAAAAACCCACACTTGTCTCTTGTAGATGGAAGAATTAGTACCCCAAAGGGGAAGTGACTTGCCTCAGGTCACACAGCAAGTTTCTAGAAAAACAAGGAGCCTGGACCTCTGAACACCCAGGCCTGTGTTGTGTCTTTTATACTTTGCTAATCTCTAGAGGGACATCCATAGGAGATGCTTGTGATAAGTTCTAGGTCAGGGCCAAGGTGGGGAATCGAACAACTGAGTCTGAAGCCCGAGCCTCTAGTGCACAGGAAGGACTGAAGGCATCCCAGGAAACAAGGATTTCTCCTGGCCTTGGGGACATATCAGTTCCATCACCCAGTATGGAAGTCCTCCCCCAGTCCTGTATGCATGGGTGCTGGCTGGGGCAGGAGCGGGCAGGAGCATGGGCAGGAAGCAGGCAGATGAAAGCTAGCCCCGTGCCAGATGCCAGAGACTCAACACTGCGAGGTTTCCTGCACACCTGCTGGCCCATCCATCAGCCCTTTCCCTGCCTGACCCCAGCAGCTGGCAGCTATGAGGATGGAAAGGATGTGGGCTAGAAGGCTGACAGCTCAGGGGCTGGCAGACTGAGGAGGGAGGGGGTGGGGTCAGGGTGGACAAAGCCTAGGGACACCTCCTTCTGGGGAACAAAGACCAGAAGTGGGAACTTCTCCAAGAGGAGTCCATCCTGGAAACAAGGAGTAATCACAGCCCAAGGTGTAGGAGAACAGACCTCAGGGTCCAGGCAAAGGCTCCTCATGGTCAAGAGCTAAGGGGTCCCTTCTCTGAGGCAGAAAAACACCAGCTGGCTGAGCTGCTCCTCTGGGATTGTTGTGATTCCCTAGGAGGCGATGCTTTCTAACAGCCAGGGCTTTGCAATGACGGAGCCAGCAGCCACCTCCCTGTCATCAGAGGAGCACAGGAAGTGGTTGAACCAATATGTGAGGATGCTGCAGAACATGACCTCCACCGCCCCCAAAGTACCTCCAACCCCTCAAAGCAGGAGGTGGCACAGCGCAAAAGAAAGAGCAAGAGTTTATTTAATATACTTATTTTCTGAGTGTGTGTTGCATGTGTGTGCATGTGTGTATGACCAGTCACAAATCCAAGGTCATGCAGGGCATAGAGGAGAGGGAGGCTAGCATAGCCAACCCAAGGGGCAGAGATACAGTATTTCTTCTAGCAACAAGGTGCTTGAGGCCCACCTCCTGATGGTCTGTGACACCCCAGTAGATAAGACCTACTGAATAAAAAGTTTGGGGTTTAGAATCCAAAGACTTTGGTTTGAATTCTGGCCGTGCCGCTCCCTGGGGCAAATTACTTTGCCTCTCTGTGTCTCCTTCTTGTCTTCCGAAAATGAAGAAGGATCATAGAACCCACTTACCTACGACAGGTAATTGGGAGTCTATAAATCAGCCAGCAGGCCAGAAGGCTTGCACACTGCTGCCTGGCACGTAGGAAGTGGAGCTCAATAAATGGAAGTTACTGTTTGTGCGAGGGCAGGGGTGTGGGGCTAGGAGCAGTGAGGGGTTTCGGGGGAACATTAGCTGCTGCCCTTGCGCCCACCCTGCCCAGGAAGGCCCGAACATGCACAAACACACGTGACTGCTGAGTCTTTGCAACAACTGCTCACCACACCGGCACTTAGGGGAAGGCTGTAGTTTATCCCACCGGCCTTCGAGAGATTGTCCATTTACCTGTGTGATATACAGAATTAAGGTATGCTGGGCATTACTTAGAGGGTATGGACTCTCCCGCCCGACATGGACTCTCCCGCCCACCTGGCCATTCCTGGCTGACTTATTAGCCTCTTGGGACCTTGGTTGGCCCGTGTCAACTGCCCTGACTTGCAAAAGCTGCTGGGGAAGGCAGCGCTGAGCAGTCGGAGTGGCTCACAGCACCTGCCCTGAGGCCTGACCCTCCCCAGTCATCAACAGCAGTGCACCACCTCCATTTACAGGCAGTTTCTCGGTGCTCAAGCATTGCCTCAGCTATAGCGTGACCCGTGGAAAACTGCCTTCTAATTCCACAGGCAACAATAACCCTGGGGTCCTGAGGAATGTTCATTTTGGTCCAGCTCAGTTGGGTTGAGATGGAGAGAGCTCAGGTAACAGGGGACTAATTCAGCAACATGTTCTTATTACAGTACAGGATTTGGAGGCTAAACAGAGGGGCGGCACAGGACCCCTGGAGGAAATCCCTCTTGGAATTGATTCTGGAGCTGATGTCTTCCTTTTTCCAATGACTATGTAGATGGCTTTTAATTTCCCATCTCAAAAATGGAAGTAATAATGGCACCTGCCTTCTTGGGTTATTGTGAAATATAAGTCAATTATAATACAAGTTTTGGGCTTAATGCTTCCACATAGCAGGCTTTCAATAAATGGATAATAAATTTAAAATTATAAATGCAATTTGTAATTTTATTTCACTTTTATCTTTCTCTGTGGAAAGCATTAATAATTTCCCACCTGAGCCAGGCCTCCTGGTTATTTGGCTGGGACTCTGTCTTTGAGAGAATCGACACAAGCAACATGCTACGAGTGATATGAAAGCCACCTGTCATTGGCCATTTACTATGAAAGTACCCGCTATTCAGTTAAGTGTTCAGGAAGGGACAGATTCCTTCTTCTCCCTCCCTGCCTTTGTGGGACACAGCTGAGACACACAGTATCTATCCAGTGGCCTTTAGGAACCTTGACATACATGCCACATCAATACATTCTACCACAAGGTCTGTCTAAAGACACAGCTGATGCAGAATGAGGACTTAAGAAGAAGGGCAGTCTCTATGTATCGACCACTCACTACATGCCGGGACCTACCCCAGCTGTTTCACATGGGCTATTTCATTCATTCTTCCAAACAGCCTCATGGGCACGGCTATCACTGTCATTCCCATTTCATAGACTGTAAAGCAGTGGTTTAGAAGGCTTAAGTAATTTGCCCAAGCGCATCCAGTTAATGAGTGGAAGAGTCAGAACTTGAACTCAGGTCTTTCTGCCTCCCGAACCCCATCTGTGAACCACTGCTCAGGCATGTAGCACAAAATAGTTACAAGACAAAAGTGAAGCTTCAGGGGTTCACAGAGTGATGACACAGATGTGATGACAGAGATGCCCACACACTGGGGATCTCACTGAGTGACACAGCCTGTGTGTCAGAAACAGCTCTCCCAAATGGGCTGGGCTTCAAGCCACAGTTCATAGGCCCACAGCCAGGGCCAGGTCCCCCATCAGACTCTTGGCTCTTTCACCAGCCAGAAGCCACCTCTGTCCCTATCTAGTACAGGTGCTGGCAGCTAGATATTCTCCAGGGCACTTGTGGCATATTTGAGAATGTAGAACTCTTGAGGATACTGGTGAATTGATTCGGTAGTAGAGCAAGAATTGTAAATGAGCCTGAGGTTCATCCCTACAAACTACCCAGCCCTCACTGGTCCACACTGTAGGAGCTAGAGATCCCCACGGCTGAAGTCTCTAGATTGCACAAAGGCCATCGGCCCAGCCCCCACACCATGGCCCCCATACCTCCTGTCCAGTTTCCATCTTCAGAAGACACAATCAGCCAGTGAGCAGCCCCAAAGAGGGAATTTAGAGAGGAAAAGCATGGATGGGTAATGACAGACAGACAGACAAAGCACCCAGCAGCAGCTGGTTGGGGAGGCTGGATTCTCATCTCTAATCTGCTTCTGCAGATTATTCTTCCTGCAGTCAATGGGGGAGAAATGCCACAATTTACATGACAAGGGCCAAAGGAGAGAATTATGGGCAAATCAATTCTGCACGAGCAGATAAAGTCCCATACTTAATGTATGTGGTGAAAGGTAGAAATTCAATTCTCATAATGTCAGATGATGCTGATTAAAGCTGACATTTGTTATTAGTATGATGATTTTTCCTTCTCTTTTTGAACTTGAAGAACAAATGGGCCCTATAAAGACAGGGTTGTAGAACACCATTGTAAACGGGCAGCTGAATGACGACAAGGCTGCTCTGGCCCCCACGGATGACCCCCTCAGCAGCAGGCGCTCCTGGACCTGCACCAGTCACTCTTCCTGGAGCTGACACACCATCAACATAGCACTGCCTTGGGAAGCTCTTGGAGCTGGAATCAAGCCCTGGGGCAGCCATAGCAAGCTGCATGCACTTGGGCCATTCACTTTCCTGTCTGACCCTGCCTTCGCCTTGACCAAATGAATGGGCTTAGACTCCAGTCACGTCCCCCGAATCCCACCTCAGTGAAGCTGCATCAAACACATGAGGATATGATGCATATCATATCCTTCTCTAGGACCTTCAATGCACATCAGGAGATTAAAGGCTCTGAGAAGTTGTGCAGCAAAGAAACCTGTTTAATTTTGTTTCACCTTGGGCTTCCTTAGAGCAAGGTGGGAAAACATTTTCTGCACAGGGCCAGACAGTAAATATTTCAGGTATTGCTGACTGTATGGTCTGTTCCAACTACTCAACTCTATGGTTACAGTGTAAAAGCAATTATGGACATTATGTAAACAAAAATACATGACTGTGTTCCAATAAAACTTTATTTAAAAACACAGCTGGTGGGCCACACTTTGCCAGTCGTTACTCTAGACTATGAACTACCCCAGCCACAGCGTTCCTTTCTATGCAAGACGTACTGACAGGTCAAATAACATAGCAGGTAGGAAGTGAGGTTCAAATCCCAGTTCTGCCAGTTAGCAATTCTGAGTCTTTGGGTAAATGGCTTAAGCTCTATGACAGCTTTTGTTATGTAGGTGATAGCCAATGTGACAGTTTATTTAGAGTGTACATAAAGCACTTGTCATGACAGATAATCACTCAAAACTGTTCATGTTATCGATGGCCATTTAGTCATTATTAACTTTGCTATTGTTATCTGGCAGTGGAGAATCCTTTGAAACACCCAGAAGAACTGATCTCCAAAAGGCCCCTTTGGTACTTGCATTCTGTAAGGAGACGAAGACTAGCCACTAGCCACCAGCCACCAGAGCAATGGTGGCAAAGTCCTCTCATGCAATTTCCAGACTCTCATCATTAATTTCCCATCAGAGTTCATTCTCCCTGACCTCCCTGTCAGAGCAGTTTCTTTAGCTTCCTTTCAGCTCAGTTAATTACACCCGACATAGTGACCGGGCCACCAAATGAACCTCGGCTCAACTCACAGCCGCTGTCCAGACCCCGCGCCGGCCAGCTGGCTGGGGCGACCTGGTGAAAACATCTGCCTACCTCGGTAGGCCCCGCTCAGACCACCAACATCATGGGAGACCTCCGGAATCTGGGAACTATGCAAAAAATGTGCACCTGTCTTGTAATGAAAAACAGTTCCTTGGATGCCTGGCGAAGCCTCCTTTATAATTATCTCATTATGGGAAAGCCTTATTTCTAAAGTAGACATTGAATTTGCATCAGAATTTCTGACCTGACAAGTAAAGCAGACTCGCCTTGGGACAGAGGAGCAGGGCCTCCAGGGAATGTGTAGGGAAGCCAGCAGGCCCAGGAGACGGGGATGAGAAGCACATATGTGTATGCATGTATATGTGAGCGTGTGTGCATACACGTGTGAGTGGACATGCACCACAGGTAAGACCCTGGCTTTTCCTGGTTGCTCAGGGCTTACACTGAGCCATATATTTTTCAGTTTTAAAAAAATTTAATTATTTTTAGACGTAGGGGAAGTGAGGGAGAAAGAGAGGGAGAGAAACGTCAATGTGTGGTTGCCTCTCGCATGCCCCCACGGGGGATCTGGCCCGCAACCCAGGCATGTGCCCTTACTGGGAATCGAACCATCAACCCTTTTGTTCACAAACAAGTGCTCAATCCACTGAGCCACACTGGCCAGGTCTGGGCCCTGTTTTCTTGTACACAGTACTTGCAGAAGCAAACACCAAGCTCTACACACAGTATGTGCTCAGTACATTTTTGTTGACTGATGGACTGAAACAGCTAGTGAATTAATGATTAGTTAATAACTCCCCTCCAAAGTGGCCTGGTCTACCCATTGCTCCGACGGTCTCCTGCGAGCCCTCTGTCCCCTATTCCCCAGCCCTCACATCGAAAGCCCTTCATCAGCGATTCACACGGGCACCTGGCTCTGGATCTGCCTGTCCAGTCACCCCAAAAGGCCGAATGACCAAGACTCCCCTTTGCTCTGCTGATGGGAGCTGCACTCCTGCAGTACAATTTCTTCTGCCCTTCCCTCCTGCTGTCCCCACGTGCACCCCACCTCCATCACGCCTTCCCGAGGGAACTCTGGCTCCCCTGCCCTGCCTCTCTTCCCTGACACACGTACACTCTCTAACTGGTCTTGGCCATTTTCTACCTGATGAAACTCTTTTTAATGAGCAGAGCTTATAATCCTTATAAGGGTCCTTTGAGGGTTCGAGAGCATCTTTCCAGGAAAGATCCTTGCTATTCAGAGCCATCGATGCTGAATGTGTCATGATAGCCACACATCAGCCTTTGGGTTGATTAGTGCTTGCATTTGGTGAAGCACTGTCACGTGGGGTCTGGTGCTATGCTGCAGGCCACTGGCAGAGTAGAATTCAAGGCCCAGACTTCAAGCTGTGGCTCCCTCCTTGGCTGAGAAACCTCGGACAAGGCCCTCAACCTCTCTGAACTTCTGTTTCCCCATTTATAAAATGCAGATGGTCCCCAGCCTTACCTAGCTCAGGGAGAGGCTGGGAGAATAAGAGAGGACATACATGGAAGATAGACCCTAGTCGACCTTCAGACAGCACAGTAACAGCAACTTCCTGTGGCCTGCTGCGTGTCAGGCCCTGTGGCTGGGAATCCTCAGGAAGGCTGTGAGTTTCCCAGTGTGGTCCCCACTTTAAAGATGAGAAAACTGAGGCTTAGAGATTAGCGATGTGACCAAGGCTATGTAGACCACTTAGTCCCAGTTCTGTCTGACTTCGAAGTCTGCAGCTTTCCACTTTGGCACACAGTGGGCACTTTGTTATTTATGACTCTGTGGTAGAAACCTAGACCTCAAGGGGCAGCAACCCACCCAATAAATCCTTCTTGATTAACTGTTTGAATACATAAGACATAAATGATGCAAATAAAATCTCTGCAGCTCCCCGCCCTCTAGTTGTGGGTGTACTGCAAGTGGCAAACATTGCAGGAGACAGAGAACAGCGGAGTCTGACATTCAAGAGCCATAAACATGACAGGTTTCACAGAGCTGACAATTTTTTCTCAGCAGGACCCTCATCGGTGTCCCCTGCCCACACTGATGGAGGGCTGTTGGAGTGCCTGATTCACCCCGAAAATTGTTACACTATCCTTATGCAAAAGATCACTTTGCCTGACCCAAGCCTGGTCACATTTACCATCTTGTGACCCAGTTTGGGGCAAAGGATAAAAGGATCCTCTGGGAACACGATTCCTCACCTTCAAGCCTCCCCTGATGCCTGCGGAAGGCTTGGAGGGGAGAGACAAACTGGTGGGGGGCAGGGAGACAGGAGGAAACCACATAGTGAGGCGGCAGTGACTTGGCCTACTGGTGCTGAGCAAGGTGCCCTGGCCCAGGCTGAGGACTGGGAGGGCTTAAACTGGGCACCGATCCTCCACGCTGGACAGGAAGTTGGGCATCATCCTTCGCTTTCCCAAATCTAAGCCAGCAAACACCAGTACCCCAAGATGCTCCATGAAAATAGCCTTCCCTAGTGAATTCATTGGGAAACAGACGCATGTCATACATTAGGGCTCTAGAAAGGCCTGCAGTGGGGAATGACAATTTGTCTAACATGGTGCTTCAGATTAGGGAACCCTCTTCATGTCCCACAGAGCTGCTGTTACTTGGAATACAGCCTGGGAGATAATGCCCTTTCTTTTTACATAGGAGGACCCTGGGACTCAAAGTAGGGTTAACGGGATTGACTGTATAAGATCAGTTGAAGAACTGAGGCCAACATTAGGCCTAGTGGTTTCCACAGTAGCCCAGTGATTGACAGCACAAGCACCCATGGGAGTGAAGCAGGCTGGCTATTAAAAGCAAAAAAACCTCCGAATGATCTAGTTCACATTATCTTAAATTTTAGCATGTCATGGGTTTGGAGAAATATTTTTTACTATAAGATAAATAATAATAAAAGATCAATACACTCTTAATGGCAATTGACATTAAGCCTCAGGGCCAGGGAGCAAAAGGGAATGGTGGGGATTGGGGCTAACAGGTTCTCTTGCTAAAGAGGCAGTGACTTTCTGGCTCCTACAATTATTGCCCTGTGAGTATGCAGGTCAAATGATGGCTCTTTTTTGTTGTTGTTGTTTTAAGATTTTATTTATTTATTTTTAGAGAGAGGAGAAGGGAGAGAGAAAGAGAGGGAGAGAAACATCGATGTGTGGTTGCCTCTCGCACGCCCTCAACTGGAGATCTGGCCCACAACCCAGGCATGTGCCCCAACTGGGAACTGAACCCGTAACCCCTTGGTTCACAGGCTGGTACTCTATCCACTGAGTCACAGCAGCCAGGGCCAAATGCCAGTTCTTTTGGTTGCTAAAGTAAAGCAGGATAGATAGATTTATATGGTACAGCTTCTGAGAAACAATTTTTTGGCAGGCTGAATTTTGTCCATGGGTCCTCAGTTCGTTCTAGACCCTTCTCCCTCCATCCCTGTCCATTCATCTCCACTAGCACTGCCTGGCAATTGTGGGCAGAACCAGGCGGGTGGGCAGGAGGCAGACGTTTTCCCTTGCCCAGCTTGCTTTGCCCTGAGAGAGTCCCCACCGAGGTAAAGTGGGGCAACAGTGCTCTCCAAACAACAATTTTCAACATAAACATTGCCAGGTTTGAGCTAATGTGATACTGGCCCAGCCTGTAATCCAAACAAAATAGGCCATTGTCCTGTGATTATTTTTCCTCTGGACAAAAAGCCTCTGAACACTTGGTGTCCCATTTTTTAACCTCTGTATTTACGGGCCATGTTAATTTAATTCAGCAGCTCCGCCTTCAGTGCAGTTCAAAAGCAGCCTGTATTTGCATTTCATGATTTCAAAGGCTTTCTGGTCTGCTGGGCTTCACTGAAAGGAAGGCTTTATCCTCTTCATTCTGAGAAATAAGAGGACAGAAAAACCACCCAAACCCTTTGACAGAATAGAAAACACCTCGCAGTTACACATGCTGCTACTCAAATCCCAGAAACAGAGCCCCCATCCCAGGACACCTGGAATGTTCCGGAACAGTGGGCCTCAGCCCCCACAGAGGCAGGCTGTGACCAGGGAGCGGATGGAGCCCTCCCCTGCCCGGTGGCTGCTGACTCAGCCCCAGCTGAAGGTAGTCTGAGCTGCTGGCTGCTGGGCAGTCGGGCTGAGCCAGACAGTTGCTCATTTGACCAGCGCAAGTCCCTGTCAGAGACTGCCAGGCCATTTCCTCCAGGGGCCCACGGGGCTTTCTTCAAGTCCATCTGCACACTTCTGCACAGTGCGCCCACACCGGGCTCCCAGCCTCATAACCAGGCTCCCAGCCTCATAAACGTGAAGTCTTTTCAACCTTGCAACACATGAGATAGGGTTTGTGACTGTCATTGCATAGATGGGGAAACCAAGGCTTCAGAGAGGCAGAGGGATTTATCCGAGGCCTCTTCTGGAAGCAAAGCTGGCTTTTTCCTTCTGTCCTCAGGAGATGACTGATATTGATTTCCGTGAGTGAGACTGGATTTCTACTTCTTTTTTAAATATAAATTTCTAACTGAACAAATAATCCATGAATGTATTCTAATATATTTTTTTTAATTTTTTAATTGATTTTAGACAGAGAGAAAGGAAAGGAGAGGGAGAGAGGGAGAGAGAGAGAGAAACATCAATTTGTTGTTCCACTTATTTATGCATTCATTGGTAGATTCTTTTGGTGCCCTGGCTGGGGATCAAACATGCAATCTTGATGTATTGGGATGAAGCGCTAACCACCTGAGCTACCTGACCAGGGCTCTGATATATCTGGCAGGGGTAATGCCTGCTTGAGTGTGGTGGGAAGGGTAATGATATGGGTGTGATCATTTATAGTTTTAATTTGAACATTTCACCTAAAATGTCCTATGGTGTGCTTGAGTGTGATATTGTTCTGTTACAGAATTACCTGCTTATGATTTTGTAATAAAATATTTCATAATAAGACAGGGGAGTTATTTGTGCCACACCCCGTATCTTTTAACAAAAACACTTACTCTACTCCACCTCCTCATCTCATCCGACACACACACATCCCAATCTCTCCTCCTATCCCCAATGCCCACCACTACAATCCGTTTCCATATAACTGTCCCCTGGTTTTCTAAGTATGTACCTACTATCTATTTTTATAGTTACACATTCGTGGAGTGACTGTCACTTTTAATCAAATGGTAATCATACTGTCTCGGTCTTTTGCACATGCGCCATAGTCCAGCCACACCACGGTTCATTCACTGTTCACTGTGGCATCCTCACCAACCACGCTGAAGGGATGACCCATGCTGCCTCCGGGGCCGCATGACAGGCATTTTTCAGAGCCGATGTGGGAAATGGGTTTGCGGTGGGACACAAGGACTGCTTGTTCCCGGCATCCTTCCCCCTCCTCTTTAGGACAGGGCCCAGATTTCTCAGGTTGGGCGTCCTGAAACTGTTTTTCTGGCGCACAGTGCTGCAGGCAGAAGGTTTGTTGGGGGGTGCTCTATGGAAGGCCACCTGTAAGGAAGTGAGGAGGACACGACTGGTTCAGCCAGTCCCCAGTGGACCCCTACAAGGACCTCTGGAGCTGGAATGACCCTTCAGAGTTGTCTCAACTTGAGGCAAGAGGGACAGGACTTTTTATCCTCGCATGAGCCCATTATGTGCAAAATGGAAGGGGGTATAATCTTGAGTGAGATGGGTCCCTGCTCCTCTGCACAATGATCACAGACAAGACGAAACTCAGTGCTATCCATTGCCAACACTCTCAGCAGCTGGGGTCAGTGGTGGCCGTCTTGAAGCGGGGACACGGCAACGCAGCCCAGCACCCACTGCACCCACATCCAGAAGAGCGACTCCGCTTCCCAGGCCCCCACACAGCTGTGTGCACATGACAAGGTTCTGACCAGCGGGACCTGGCAGAAATGTGATCAGCTTCCAGATTCAGCCATAAAGGGATTTTTTCAGGCTTTTGCAGGAAAGAAAAGTTAACTTGAGTGCTATTTAAATCAATTTTATTTGAGGTTCCTCTGAAAAACAGCTGGAAGTACATACTGACTAATGTGCCAGGTCATTTGGTGTGTACTTTTAAGCATGCTTAATAGCTAGAGTACTACCAGGCCTCTCCCTCTTCACTCATGATGGTGCCAATTTATCCCCCCACCTGCAGAGATGAGCATGTCTGCTTTATGGGAATGACTGTACCCTCCTACCTGGGCCCATTTCTTACCTATTTGCAAAGATTCTAGCAGCAGTAAGTATTCTGCATAGAACAAAGCAAGCCTAACTTGGCAGAAATAGACCCAAATAGACCCCACTAAGCTACATTAGCTCCTGGTTTCAGCTGGATCTGACTTCAAAAAACATAGCTGGGAAAACCAGGACCAGCACAGTGACATGGGTCTGAGCCATAATTTTAAACTCTGAAACCATGGCTCCAACTCCAGCTTGGCTGCTCTCTAGGGAGCTCTGGGAAGGTTCCCATGGGTCCTCTGTCTTCTCACTTGGAAAATGGGGCCTGCTGGCCTACAACGCAAGGGCTGGGCTCTTCACCCAGACCTGGAAGACCTCCAATTAATCACGGTGCTTCTGTGAGCCTTGCAGCTGAGCTGTTGGGGGATCCCACATGGGTGGGTGAGCAGCACCAGGCTGGGATGGCTCTGCTGAGTAACTGATGGTTTTACCATCAAAACTTTGAGGCAGAGCTTCATCTTCCCAGTGGGCACCACTGAGTGTATTAACGGCACTGCCTAAGTCAACCAGGAAACAGCTTTGGGGGAGGAAGGCGGCAGCACCTTCTGGGGGCCCATCGTGAGCCAGGAGCTTACAGATATCGTCCCATCTAATCTTTCTGACAACCTGTGGGATGTAGGCCTGACTACCAATGAGGACATCGAGACCCAAAGCGATGAATGAGTTTGTTTGGGCTAACCGAGCGAGGCTTCAAACCAGCCCTATGTGGCTCCGGACACAGTAACAAGAGCAGTATTACCTTTAACAGTATTAATAGCTCACATTTACATGCCACATCTATGTTCAAGTATTGTTCTAAGCCCTTTACATATGTCAACTATTGAATTCTCATGGCAACTCTCTAAGGTAAGTACTTGAGATTATCCCCACTTTACAGATGAGGAAACTGAGGCACAGAGTGGTTAAATAATGTCCTGAGGCCACAGAGCAGGTAAAAGTTGGAGCTGGGACCTGAACCAGCAGCCTGGCTTTGGAACTCATGTGCTTGCCTGCTATGTTATCTGACCTCGCTACCCCGTATTTCTCTCTGCACGCTCAGCTTGCTAGTGAATATTTTGAAGCTGAAAGAGTTTGCGGAGAACACAGTCTAATCTCCCCATTCTATGATGGACTCACTGAGACCCAGAGATGAAAAGGGACTTGCCTGATGACACACAGATGAAAGAAAGAAGGCCAGGAGCAGAACCAAGGTCTAGAAAGTACAAAGAGATTTGTAATTAAGTTTAAAAGCAAAGCACTCCTCATTTCTTGACCTCCACTTTTTATTTCAACAATTTGGGGTGCTTGGGAATTCGGTGGGTCTAACGTGGTGTTTAGGGGAGGCCTAGCAGGAGGAAGGGTATGAGGATGGCATCTGTGAGAAGAAGAGCAAAGGGAGCTGGCCACGGCAGAGAAGGCTCTAGAGGTTCTGGAAGCCAGATGGCTGCCAGGGCTGCCCCAGTCAGGCACAGCCAGGCTGCAATCCTACCAGATTCATTTATTTGGTTAGACAGTGCCTTCTTCATGCTCCCTTTTTGTTAGTTGAAAATCAAAGGTGAATAATACCTAGGGAGGAGGAGGACGGTGACCACTGCTAGGAAGTAACAAAGGGTAGTGGTGATAAGAATAGACACTTGGTCATTTGCTCTCAGTGTGACTAGGGACAGCTGCTTAATCTCTCTACCCCTTCACCTCTCAGGTCTTGCACTGGCCAAATTGGGGAGTGCTTCATCCAGCAGGGAGAAGCAAATCCATAGCCGTCCTAAGTAAATAACATATGCCTGGCACAGAGTGAGCACTCAGGAAATGGTTATTGCCTTTGCTTACTACTGCCTTTGTTGGGCACTGACCACATGCCAGACACTGGAGAAGGGCATCATACATTACAAACATTTTCTCATCTCACCCACCTGCCGTGGTGCCTATTACTACCTCCACTCTACAGATAAGTAAATGGAGACTCGGAAAAAGGTTAGGTAACTTGCACAAGGGAACCAAATGGCTCCTTGGCATGAGTGCTGTACATGGAACCCTATCTCCTCCTTAGTGCAATGCTCAAAAGGACACTAATAACACATGAGTAGCTATGGGGGCTAGGAAAGTCACCCAGAAAAGGGAGATGGGGGAGAGGCACAGAAGGCAAACTTCAGTGCAAGTGAAAATGATCATCATTAAAAGATAATTTGAGGTGGCTGATTGTTCTCTAGGTCAGCTAGAGGCACTGACTGACAGGAGCGGGGAGAGACTGGGCAATTACTTCAGGCTCCCTCCCTACCAAGCTGTTTCATTCCTCTCCCTAACGCCAAGGCTGCTGTGAACCAAACCCTTAGACAAGGCTACAGCTCTCTCCCCTTGGCGCTCTCTCCTTGCTTCCCTTAGCCCTGCCCATGCTTTTGTCAATGGTCCCTGATTAAGTCCCCTTCAATTGTTCCTTTCTACCGTTTCCTACTAGAACCCACACCTAGGCTTGTAAGGTTCCAGGGAGCTTACAGTACGGGAATGTTAATGAAGTCATTGGGACTCTCCTGGGGGCTGTCTAGGAGACAGTCCAGACACCTCCAATGAGCTTCCAGGGCAGCCAACAGCTCTCTGAAGCCCTGTGGTTCAGCCAACACTTGCTCACTGGCCCTTCTGGGTCCTCCACCTCTACCGCGGCCCCAGAGGGACTGGATTCTTTGTAGAAACAAACTCCCAGGAGGCACCATAGGGCTGTCTGGCCTGGCGTGGCATGGGCTGACTCTGGCTGGGGGGCAAGCTCAATGTCAAGCCATTCCAGGTCTTCTGGCAACCCTCCTATCTTAGTGTTAATAAAGAGGCAGAGGTGACACACAAGGCACGGGAGCTGCCTTATTTCGCGTGCTTTCCTCCTTCTAAGAAGGCAGAGAATCAAAGCGAGAGCCTCTCATGGGGTTTCAGTACAGCCGGCCAGAGTTGCCTGGTTGGAAAAAATCAATACAGCAAAGAAAAAAAAAATGACTGAAAAGAGTCTAGTAAGAAAATATAGAATAAGTAGAAAATGCAGGACAGCCAGAAACAAAAATAGCCAGATCAGAAAAATAACTTTTGGATTTCAGTGGTTTTCTTCCTTCTTTTTACCTGTTTTTTTCCTAACTCCTGCCAGATTTGCCAAGGAAAACCCTGCCAGGATTCTGCAAGAAGGTAAAAGTACACCTGGTAAGGTGAGAAAAGAGGGCCAAATGGAATGTTAGAAATGAGAGAACACAGGAACCAACACCGCTGACCACACGGGGAAATGGCTCGTGTTGACCAGATGGCTCTCTTAGCAGGCTCGCTGGCTCTAGGAGTGGTGGGCCTTCCCTGCCCAGTCCAGCAGGGAAGACAGACACACCACCCTCTAGAAGCCAAAGGCCAATCTCTTAAGCCCCTTGCTATCCTCCACCCCACCCCGCCCTATGGGGTTGACAACAAGGCTGCAGATCAAGGTCTGACGAGATGGCTGCTCCACCACTCTGCCTCACCCCAGGGGCCTGCCTCAGCTCACTCTTAACCCCACTCATACATGCGCATTCTTGAGGCCAGAACTGGAGCCACAAAGTAGCCACCAGTCTTTGGGATGCAGTGGGTTTCCTGAAAAAAGCAGGGACTTTGATGAGGCACTTGTCTGGAGCTTCTTCCCAGCTTGGCCACTTGGGAAAAATAAATACAAGTTTTTGAGTATTTTCCACAAGCCAGGTGTTAATGTATATAGCTAGCTGTTTATTAATAAAGGATGGGAGCGAAGGGAACTAAACATTAAGCCTAACAAACTAGGAAGGTGAATCAGTGATCAGGCCTAATATATTAGGGAGCTGAATTGGACATTAAGCTTGCCTCGCTGGGAAGCAACAGCATTCACAGACTCCCCAGGAGACTGCCACATCCTTTGCACTCAGGACCTAATTCCTGAAATGGGCAGGAGGAATCGGTTACCAATTATTAGCCAGGATTACCGAGGGGAAGAGAGAAAACAGCAGGGAAATTCCACTGCTGGGCACATGCACCATAGAAACCAGGATGGCAGAGGGGGAGGGCCTCCTACTTTGAGGCATGTGCAGTAGGAGCCAAAATGGTGACATAAAGGGGCGAAGCCTAGGCTGGGAAAAGGATCCAATTGGATGAGGGCATAGAACCCTGAAAGGTCTAGGAAAGGGATTGGCTAAGGGGAGGCCCAGGACAAGCCAGGGAAAAACCCAAGAAGTAGATTGGCTAATTGGAAAGAGAGCTTGCCCCCAAAACCAAGAAAATATATGGAGGATATCAGGAATCTCAATGCAGTTGCTGCTAGATCCTGCCTGTCCTTCCTTTACATCCCTGAGGGTAAATGTGGACGCTATGATGTTAAGTGAAAAAAATCAAGCTACAAATTGTGCGTGCAATATGTTTTGAATTTGGACTATAGAAAGAGAGAGAGAGAGAAGGGACATAGAGATGGGGTGAGGGAGAGAGACAAATTGAGAGAGAAAAAAGATCGAGTGAAAGCAAGATTCTCCGATTTACAGGAGATAGATTTTAAAAATCCTTTTCTTTTGAGGAGCAAGACTAGAAGTGAATTTCTTTTCTTCTCTGTAACTTCCTATAGTTTCTTTCTTTCTTTTATTGTTGTTCAAGTACAGTTGTCTCCATTTTCCCACCATCACTTTCCCCCATCCCACCCACCCCCACTGGGAACATCCTACTCCACGTCAAGGAACTTTCTGTATTTTCTAAATTCTAAATAATTACTTATACCGTTTTATGACAGAAGGGGAGTCAAGGGAAAGTCCTCTCTGTGCAGTGAAATGTCCCCAGAGACTTCCCTTTCTCCTCTTTGCCCCAACTGACAGACTGCACGGGGTCTGCCGAGGGCTCATTCAGAGCCTTCATATGTGGTTCATTCCTGAGCCACGTGGAGCTGTAGAATAAGCAAGCGTCAGTGCATTCAAGAGTCAAAGAGTGGGCGCCATGAATGGACAATTTTCCGGTGCATCTCTCTGCACCACATGAGCAATTCATCGTCTGGGACTATTTCCAAGAAAGGCTCATCTGCTCTGAGCAGCAGCTGGCTCTGGCACCTGCACACCTCTTACCTTGTTCCCAGACTTTCAGAAACAAAAGCTCAGAGGAACGGCGGGCAAGCCCATTCACCCCCACACTGGAAATGATGTCCCAAGCTTGTCGCCGCCAGCCACGTCTCAGGGACAGGCATGATATGGGCATTTAAGTGGGCAAACAAGGAATTGTGAACAGGTGCAAAAGGATTTTCCACAGTGAGGTCACAGAAGGTGAAATCCCACCAATACAAACAAAATGGAATGTCTAGCCCATTACTTTGGCCCATCACTCAGTGCAGCGACAAGGCTTTTATAAATGCTGCCTGTGTTCCCATCTGCATGTTGCTATAAAAATTTAAATAAAATACCAAACACACACAGCACCAATATTATCATCATCATCACTCTCTCACGGAAACAAGAAATTCAGCGAAATGAACTCTCAACAGTGAACTGCATTTTAATGAAGCTCACGTTCACGTGTGTTTCTGAATCCCTGTGTCTCTCCATAAAGCAACGTGCACTATAAGGACTACTTGGTGATCTCCCATCTAGAGCTTTCACTGTTTAATTTCCTCTCTACTGACTGCCTTCTGGGCATACCCCTTAGGACAAAGACAGTTTCTAAGCCTAAGGTATCAGAAAGAGTCAAGAAGTTGAACAGCTGGGTTTCAGTTGCAGCTCTACCAGTAGTGATCTGAACCTCAATTTCCCCTGCTGTCAAATACAGCACAAGGTGGCTTTCAAGATCAAGTGTGATGGCAAGAATAAACCGTGGCTGGCCCAAGGTAGACTCTCGGAAGAATGTTTTCTACTACATTATCTTCCATTCTTAGGCTTCAGCTATTAACACGGTTTGATCACTTTCTAAAAAGCCCTAATCGGGGGGGTTTCTTTTAAGTTGTTCTTCCTACAACTTTCCAACATGCAAAAAGCCCAGTTTCTTCTTTAGTCTTTCCTTGTGAATCTAACATTTTAGAGGCTTTGTTCAAGCTAGTTAATTACATTGAATTTATTTAATAGTGATTAAAATAATTAAAACTTTTTAGAGAGAGAATGGTTATTTAATAGAAAGAAGCTTTTCTATTTAAAAAATTAAGTTTTTTTTATTCTACTCTACCTGTCCATACAGACCATACAGACTAATTTTAAAATAGAATTGTTGACTTACTTATGGATGTCACGGCAGGTCAGGCCTTCCTCCTGCAGGGGCTCCTGTTCTTTGGGCAATCATACGCACCCTTAAACCTTCCCACCTGTGAGTGGCACAACTGCAGAAAAAAAGTCTACTACCAGTGTCCTCTTAGCCTAAAACGCCTAAGAAGTGGAAATTGCCCTACTGATGATTTTAAAGTAGAGTTGGGACCTGGCCAGTGTGGCTCAGTGGATTGGTTTGCAGACATTCTGCAAACCAAAAGATTGTGGGTTCAATTCCCAGTCAGGGCATATACCTGGGTTGCAGGTTTGCCTCCAGTCAAAGCACATGCAAGAGGCAACCAATCAATGTCTTTCTCTCTCATTGATGTTTCTCTCCCTTTCTCCCTCCCTTCCCCCCTCTCTAGAATCAATAAAAGAAAAACAATTTTTAATTGGAGTTGAGAGGGCCTGTAGGGGAAGCTCTCATGCCCTACCACTCATCATCAATTACCCCAAACAGAAAGGGTCCTACTTTTCATCTCCAACAGGAAGATGTTTTTCTACTTTACTATTCCAGCAGGAATAGGGAAGATCTTCTTCTCACCCAGCAACTATTCAGCCAATGAAAAGCCACTACACTTGGAACTCCCAGTTCTTCCAATGGACTCTTTGCTTATAACAGCCCCTCTGGATTCTTCCTTTACTCTATTAAAAAAAATGATACTCACCTTTGTTTTGTGGACTTACACATGCTTCACCATTACACTGCATTTCTAGAATTGCAATTCTTTGTTCCCAAAGCAACCCATTTTGCTGAAGAAATACCTGGCTGTCTATTTGTTTAAGGTCAACTCCTAAGATAGTTTTATTCCAAGTAATCCCATCAAAATGAACACTATTTCAAATCAATCCAAAGAAATATGACTGACTATTCCATAGGAACCCTGTAAAAACGGTTTTCTGTTCTAGGCTAGCTCATGAAAAAGCCCGACCCCAAACTACTTCATAAAAATAGTACTATAATCAACTTAGTCCCATAAAATGAATATAACTTTAGTTCCATTAAGGACTAAGCAAGGGTTTTGCAGATTGGCTGAGAAAGTTACCTCCAAATTAAAAATTCCCTGGAAAGTACGTTCTGACTGATGCAAGAGACCTAAAGGCCGACTGTGGAAATGTAACAGCATATGTCTAAGTGGGCACCTGCCAGCAATGCCTAACTTTTTTTTTGCACCAAACAGTTTGTTCCTGATCGCAGCAGCAAATTTGGACGAGGCATATTAGCAGTAGGCCCCCTCTCACGGATGAGAACAGACAGAATCTGGCAACTTCACTCATCCAACTACCTACAAACCAAATTTCCCAGGTGATCGCTGTCTAAACAAGGACTATTACAGATGGAGGAAAATGTAGATAGTATGATTCCAACATCTCCGTTGTTTAAGAGAGAGAACCGAGGCCAGGAGAGGGGAAGGGTCTTGCTCGAGTTTACCCAGGTATGAATATCAGACCCTCTCCCAGAGGGTGCTGCCTCTCTGCATTGTTCTGCCCTTCCCAGTGGGATATTTCCCTATACCCATTTTTATTTCCTGTCTACTGCCTTAATCCTATAGCTTATTAACCAGGAAGTTCTGCAGCCGAAATTCAAAGCCCATCACCTCTGAGAGTAGGATCTTAAATATTTCTCCCAGACCCCCATTCCCTCACAACAGCCACGGAGCTCAGGCTCAGTGAGAAGGGCATTCTTTTAAAGCAAGGATGGCATTTATTTTTTTCCTTAACAAACAATCCCATTAGAGTGTAGCCTGCAGTCAGCTCGTGATGGAAATGGGTGCTCTGGGCTGCTCTGGCCCAGCACTAATCAGGTTCTGTGCTTGATCCTGAGGGATCCGGATTACTACCCTATGACACAGAGGAATGCCTCCATTATCCCTTAAATCTTTTCACTGGATTCAGGGGTTTTCACACAGAAGAACAACATTTCTTGCCTTTTGGCTTCTTTTCTCCAGGTTAATCCACATCAGTTCAGCTTTCTTTCCAGGTGCAGCATAGCAGCAGCCCCTCAACTCCCTCACAGGGAGATGGGGACACTCACCTGCCAGGTCCCAGGGACACACTGAGGGGGCCCTGACTTGCCCATGGCCGGAAGTCCTCTCGTTACTGTGGCAATCTCAACCACACCCCTTCCCCACACTCTGTCCTCTTTACTGTTCCCCACATGCTCGTTGCTCCCTCTTGCAGAGACATTAGAGATAGAGAGGTAACTTCCTGTTGGCTTGTCCGTCTGTCTGTCTGTCTTCTAAGTACGTATATACGCATGCATGCTGTTCTCCGGTCTCCCTGATCACCACCCCTCTTTAAACCTACTTAGCTCCTATTTGCCCTTCCAGACTCAGTTCTTTCTGAAAGTCTCACACATCTTGCTCCCCCCAGGGGACTAAGCAACCCTCATACAGCTCCTGAGGACCCCTATTTCCCCCTATGTAACATTTATGCACACCACGATAATTGTCCATTTCTGGGGACACCAGCCTAGGGAAAGCAGCAAAGTTAGTAGCCTCTGTCCACTCCATCTGCTGGGTAGCACTGCCTGAATTTTTGTGTACAGAAGGATGCTTAAGTTGCATATTGATGTCACTGTGAAATGATACGACAATCAATTCACCATATCTGCCATGGGCATGGGATTAGAGAGTGAAGGCAGGTAGGTGTGCCAGTTTAGCAATGGACTGTGAGCTGCCCAAAGGCAGGGGCAAAGCCACGTTCAGCTTTGTAGCCTTACATAGCACAGTGCATGAAACATAGTTGGTGCCCAGTAAACATTTGTGAGTAGATAAATAAAGACTATTCTATCATCTCCTTTCTGGGGGCGTGTTAAATACTAAGTGCCAAGCTAAGTGTTTTATACATGTTATTTAATCTTCAAAAATTTCCTATGAGGTTTTGGGATTTTTATCCCCATATAAAAGATGACAAATCAAGACCTGGAGAAAGTTTGGTAGATGCCTGAGGATTGGACACCAGGGTTGGACCCAGGTCTGTTTAATCCCACAGCTATTGTCCTTTCCGTCCGGCTACACTTAAAGGAAGGATAGTATCCTTTGAGTACTACACGCAGTGTCCCAGCCTAGGAAGTGGCCATTTTTGGCCTCTATTAGGGTTTATCTGGAAACAGAGTTGACAGGGAACATTCCTGAAAAGCGGGGTTTCTCTGTGCCCTGAGGTCTTCATGAAACCAAGCCATGCACGTGTCAAGACTCCAGCTAACAGCCAGGCATGGAGGAGTTGACAGAGGGCGGGAGGGAGGGCTTCCAAGGACAGATGAAGGCTAAGGATGCTGCCTGGCTTCTCATCTGGATGGTGCTATTCCAAAGTATTGTGTCCTTCAAATCACTCCCTCCTTCCAGGTGTTAGATCCTCATCTAAATAATGACAGGGTTGGGCTTGCAAGCACCCAGTTCTTCTGTTTCAGGCAATTTATATGGGCTTCAAGAGAAAATAGGAAAACACACACATACGAAGTATACAGAGAGTAATTCTTGCCAGATCCACTTACTGAAGACAGATCATTCTCAAAACTGAAATGAGCACAGCATGGTTTACAGTTTTGGAGTCAGACAAAGTGGGTCTGAATCCTAGCTCTCAGCTGTACTGACTGTGGCCCGTGGGTGAATCATTTTCTCTCTCTGAATCTCAGCTTCCTGGATCTATGAGATTGGGATAATTAGGCCAATTTTCAAATGTGGTTTAAGAACCAGCTTGTTAGCAAAATTTTAGGCCCTGCCCAGGCCTACTAGATCAGAAACTCTGGCGATAGGGTCTAGCACTCTGCTTTCAGAGGCCCTCCGGGGGACTCTTTTGCACCCTAAAGATTGGGAACCATTGAACTGGGCTAATTATTTTCTAACTTTTTCCCCACAACCCCCAGCAAGAAATTTATTTTTCAACATAATCTAGAATTCAACCATTTAATCATAACCAAGACACAAATTTCATGAAAAATCCTTCCCCTTGCTCTCCGGAATGCTTCGTGTTATTTGCTATTCTATTACACATCATTTCATCTCCTTTTCATTTTTTAAATGCTGGTTCCAATTCGTTAATTTGATTTCATGACCCATCAACAGATCATAAGCTACAGTTTGAAAAGAAACAGAGATCTAAGCAGATCCTTCTGAACTGGGCTGATCGGAGCAGTAAATTAACTCGCGTGCTACCTTTTGCACAGTACATTTTCAGTTAATGGTAGCTTTCATCATTATCACTGTTACTAACAAATTATGCAGTGGGTAGAAACTTGTTAAGTATTTTTAAGTGAAATGAAGCTCATGTTCTTGTCTAAAACCACACAAAATTGCACAAGTCTCCAATCTCTTCTTTCTCATACACTTATGTATAAATCCAAGTTCATCTCTTCCTAGGAAATCCCTCTGCAAGTTATAATTACTCTGATTCTTGGCACTAAAATAATCATAGTGCTAGAAAATCCCCGTGGATTGCATTGGCAATGGACCAATGAGGGGGCAGGAGGGGCTGGAGATGATCATTCTATGGGGGCCGAGAGGGGAATCTCCATGGTGCACTGAACTCTAATGGATAAATTTTGACTTCCCCGTGGCACTTACTCAGCACCACAGTTGCCAACAGAACAGATCCCTGCTAAGGGGACCAGATGGCCGCAAAAGAGCCAAATGGGAAGATGCTGGTTACAAATTTCAGTCGCAGCACCTGAACTCTGCAGACGGAAGCTGCTACAGTGCTAATTGTCCCCTCCTGGAAAATCAGATCTGAATTTAATTCTAAGGACTTGAAATTATGAATCCCATCTGAAGTATGCTGTCTTATCCCCCTGTATTGCATGTGGAAGGAAATGAAAAGTGTAAAGAAGGCTGCTCATCAAGCTTGGGGAATCTGTCCTGCAGGGCTGCCAGGTGAGATATCCACCTATCTGCTAAGTTCATCCGTAACCCTCACACAGGAATTTTTTAACGGTGATTTCTAATAACTAATATTTGGAAATCAGCCACTATGTGCCAGGCAGGCAACATGCTGATCCTTATTTGTTAGGTAAAATAGGATTGTAAATTAAATGTTTCAGAAGTGGAAAGGCGCTCAGAGAGGTTAACTAACTTGTCAAAGGTCACAAAGCTAATAATAGGGAAGTTGAATTTGATGCACATCTCTGGTCTCAAAGCCCAAGCCCACGTTCCTTCTAAGGCAGCCCCTACTTTCCCAAACTCTGCAGCTGCAGTCCCTGGATCACAGGAAGAAGAAAGAAAATAGAAAAGAAAAGAAAAGAAAAGAAAAGAAAAGGGAGGGGAGGGGAGGGGAGGGGAGGGAATAGTTTTCTTGCACACTGAGAATACACTAAGCAATGAACAATGTGGTGCTTTATAGAAATTTTCTAAATCACATATTTCTTTTAGATCAAGAGTTTCATCCCATTTTCCAGATAAGAAAACTAAAGTAAAGAAAGGTTTAGTCTCTTGCTCAGGATCACTCGATTTATAAGTGAAAGAGCCAGACTTTAACCTACTCTCTCTAGGTCTAAAACCCTTGCTTTCTCCACTACACCATGCTGATTAGAATCTTGGCGGGGCTTCTCCTTCTCACTCCCAATCCACCCTATAGGTTACTGTGGTGTTAATCATCCTGAAACACAACCCGGGCTATAGTGCTCTCTTGCTCCAAAACATTCTATGACTCCTAGGTCCCTAGCGAATAAAGCCTAAATCCCTTGCCTCAAGATATCCAAACAGTCTTTTCAATGTTTGTTCCCACTGCTGCTTTTCAACCACAAGTAGACACTTCCCACATCCCCCCTGGCCCGGGCCATCTTCCATACCACCACCAAGGCATTCTTTCTGAAAGATTTCCTGACTATGCACTCCTTTGCTTGAACATGGCTCCATGGAAACATCTGTCATGTTTGCTGCCATCATTTGCCCTTTTCTCCGGGCAATAGAGGTGACTGCCCTTCACTCAGTCTACCTTGGGGTGAGCCTGTGACCATGCCTGGCCAATCAGAACACCACACTCCCAGGCCACAGGGACAGGTTGAGGTACCAGCAAATAATATATGTCTAGCCAAGCCCAGGCTCAGGGCTAATCCCGAAACTCTGGCCCAAGCGAAAGCATTCTCTGTTCTTGCGGATTGTAAATGCAGGGCCATAGACAACCACCTTGACGCCCAGGGGAAATTGTACATGAGAGAATGCAGTTTGCAGAGAAGAGATGCCAAAGGATTAGCGCTTACTATTGTGGTATGTCACCCCTGGATCTAGCCTGGCCTGAAATTCCTTTATCTCTGGATAATTCAATGACATAAGCCAATACATTTCCTTTATGCTTAAGCTAGTTTGGGTTGGCCTTTCTTATACCTTACAAGTGACTCTCCCTGCAACTGGAAGCTGTAATTGATGTAGCTCTTCCCTGCCATTAAAATGAAATTAAGTCTCCTAGGGGACTGCAAAGACCTGAGCAATAAGGACCCCAACCTACCTTCTAGCTTCATCTCCTCTCACTCCCCCTCCCCCACACCAAGCACCACATGTCATCACCTATACTAAGTGTACTCAAGCCTCCCTGCCATTGCTCAAGCTGCTCTTGGCCTGAGTGACAAATGCTAGATTAGGATTTGAATCCACACTCACCCAGCTCAGCATGTGAGTGCATAACCGCTGTGGAAGACTGTCTCTTGGAAATGGGAGGCATGATAGACCGAACACCACAGTGTGCCAGGAGAGGACTACAGGCTCTGTTCTTCATTTACTGTCTACAGAGAACTGGTTAAACATGGGGGACGAGGAGCCAGATTTCCTAGGTTCAAATCCTGACTTTACCTCTTAGCTACAAGACTTGTACATCTTAACCTCTCTGTGCCTTGATTTCCTGCTTTATAAATCAATGGTGATAACAGACTCTACCTTGAAGAGCCATTGTAAAGATGAAATAAGTAAAGATAAAGCACTTAGAATTGTACTTGATACTTAGTAGGTGCAACCTAAGTCTTGTCTGTGGGAGGCACAGAACCATAGAAAGTTCCTGGGCAGAGTTCAAGGGCATGTGTAGGGCTAGGTTTTATCATATTTCACACAAATATGTGGCTTTGGTACAGGAAGACTTTTGTGAATTCTGTGCACCTCAGGTGAGGATCCCCTCGCCTAATGCTTCCTCTCCATTCAGACCAGACATCCACAGGAAGGGGCTCTGGGAGCGGCCACAGCTGGCTAGTCACCTTTGCATCCCCCTTGTTCTCCAGCACAAGCACTGCCTGTTCCCTGCTGCAGTGTGGCTGTCACTAGGCTGAACTTTTGTCCACACGCACCAGGAGCAGGGCATGAACCACTCCTCGGATGGCAGCTACGGGCACCTGACCCAGAGGCCACTTAAGGGCCTCCTCTACCCATGAGGCTGCTGCCTCCAGTTGCTCTTAATCTGGCTGGGCTTGCAGACTGGGCAAGAGCCAGGTGGCTGGCACACGGGTGCCAAGTTTGCGACTAAACCATCAGTAGGATGTACAACCAGAAAAGAGGCAGAAAGTGGGCGAGTGGCCTGGAAGGGAGGACCCCCTGCCTCCTTCTCTTCTCTAACTTCTGCACCCACAGACCATGTCAAGCTCCCACAGCTCACTTCTGTGTTTCATTTTCTGTAATTGTTCCTTGGGGATGAGAAGTGAGTTTGAAACTGACCTGTAAGATCCTTTGGGCGGGGGCTTCACCACACACATCTCTGTTCTCCCCTCTAGCAGCACAGTCCTGCCCAGAAGCTCGGTTTCCTTGACTTTGCCTGCTACACCACAGGGCAGCATCTCCTGAGGGGATGACTGCCCTTCCAGCTCCCCCTCCCTCCGACCCCCTGCCACTCATCCTTCATGCGGCAGCCCAAGTGACCTTTTAAAAATGCAAATCAGAGGGTGTCATTTCCTGCTTAACTCTCTCAAACAGCCACCCATCCTAATTAAAACGAAGCCCAAACTCTTGACCACAGCCAACCAGGCCCTCCATGAGCTGGCTCTGCCCATGTCCTCCCTCCCTCTTCCCAGTTCTCTTCCCCCTCCTGACCAAGCTGGTCCAGCCTCAGAGCATCTGCAGTTAGCTTGTCTTCCCCCTGCCTGGCATATTGGTCCCTAAGTCCTTACACAACTGGTTCCTTCTTGCCTTCAAGTCACCTTTCTAGAGACATGTTTCCTGACCACCCAGCATGAATTAGCCTACCCACCCCACTCTGATCTAACACACTATTTTATTTTGGTTTCTTCATAGCATGTAATGATACTCCCCTAAAATGATGGTGGCAGCATTGTTTTCCTTCTCCTCTGTCTCCTTTAAATTTTGCTTATAATTTTCTTCCTCTATGAGATTATAAGTTATCAGAGTAGAAATATCTGTTTCATGTACCTGTGAAGAGGGTCTAGTACATAGTAGAAGTTCAATAAATATTTTTGAATAAAGGAAAAGACCTAATAAGTCACTGGATCCCTCCCCTGCTTCAACTAAATTTTACAGAAGACCTAAGTCCCAAAGAGGTGAGAAGAGAAAGGGCACACCAGAGACAGGACTACAGAAACCCCTTGTCTAAAATACCTTGAATTTGTCTCTGATTGATCTCCAGTCGATGTCCCTGCATAACAGGGGACATTGCCTATAAAGCAGAGCCTGGTCCCGGGAAAGGACCATCATCTTCTCCAAAGGGAAAGCATTGTGTCGGGCATAGAGCAGGAGCTCTGGAGTCAGAAAGACCTGGGTTCAAGTCCTACCCCTGATACTTCTATTTGGGAAGTTAGGCGAGCCATTGATTTGATCTCCAAGCCCCAGTTATTTCATCTGTACAACAGCTACTTTACAGGGTTGTCGTACACAATAGATGTTACTTATTAAAAATCATTATCAGTATCTCACAGAGGTGTCTGGGAATTAAATGCAATAGCACCTGTAGATCTAGCATGGCAGCCAGCATGTCGTAGGTGCTCTTAAATGGCTGTATGACTTGTAGATCACATTAGGGAATATCCTAGGAACCGCTGGTTATCACAGTATCCTTTAAAGGTACACTTTTATTTTCCTTTTTCTACCTGTAAAAACAGGGCCTTTTGATTATGTTTTTTCGAGCTGGGTCCTCCTCTGGTTGGAAGGAGCTGACAGTGGCCATCAGTTGCTTAGAAACTCCACCACACCTCCAAGGTGCTCAAACTCTGAACAGCAGGAGCAGGGCGCTGCCTGGCCTGGCCTCCTTCCCTTCCCCCTTAGCAGGCTGGCCCCACCATGAATATGCACACTCAGGCCTCCGCCTCAGCCAGGAGAGGAGGCCTCCGTCTTCTATAGGTCAAGCACCATGGCAACCCGGCAGGCCCCCAAACATCCCCGCCTTTGATACAGTGGGTTCTGGTGCATTGCTCAGGGCTGGAAATCATTCTCCGGAGACTGTTTCACCAGCACAGACATTACCTAGGAATCCTACTGGTGATTTTTCTTGAATAACATAAAAGTAACAGTACAAAAAAGGGAGGCGTTAACATAGTCCTTGAAGAGCTTGGGTTCTGTTTGTAGCCCCTACACTTCCTGTTTCCGGGGTCCTAAGAAAACTTATAACATTTTGTGTCCTATAAAATGGAACTGATAATAAAGCCCACTCATACAGATGCTAGGACTGCATTCAATTATTCATTTGACAAATATTCCTTGAGACCCTAAGTGGCAGGCACTGTGCACCTGTTCTTGCCTTGTAGAAATGACAGCAAAGGGGAGAGACACAACAATAACCACGCACAGTCTCTTTAATTTCATGTGGCAAATGCTATGAATGAAATTCAAGGATGCCATGAGAACGTTATATTCTCAAATGTGATCATTCTTTTCATAAATATTTACCAACTACCTACTATGACCCACTTGTGGTTCTAGGTGCTACGAATATGGTAAAACAGCTTCCTAACTGATCTTCTGTCTTCCATTGTCCACCCCCTGTGCTTCGATGTTCTACATAGTAGCCAGAAGCACTTTAAAACTGAAAATCAGATCATGTCACCACTTGGTGCCTTCCAATTGTATTTAAAATTCAAACTCACTGTTGCACCTTCCCTGACCCTACCAAGCTCTACAGCGCATTTCAGGCAAGCCAGCGCCTTGCTCACTGTGCTCCCTGGTTCTCAGGCTCTAACACCCATCAGAGTCACCTGGACGGCTGTTGGGCGCCCCCCTCAAGGTCTGCGATTCAGCAGATCTGGAGTGGTCCTGAGCATTTGCATTTCTAGCCTGCTCTCGGCTACTACCGATGCCACAGGTCTTGAGATCCACTTTGAGAACTGCTTTAGCCACAAGGCCCTCACTTTGTTCCTTGAAGAAACTAAGGTTCGTCCCATCTCAGGACATTTGCACATGCTGTTCCTTCTGTCTGGAATGTCCCAACTGTTCCCTAGCTGGCTCTTTCTCACATTAATTACCATTTTCTCAGAAATGTTATCCTCAGCTGTCCAATTCCTTCATCGTTTTCTTTTACACTGAATTGTTAATTTATGGTCATGGTCCTGATTTGTTCCCATAACTTTCATGTCCATTCTTCTGTCTGCTTCGAGAGCGAGTGAGAGAGAGAGAGAGAGAGAGAGAGAGAGAGAGAGAAGGCTCCCTCTGTTTTGCCTAACAGCTCAGCACAGTGCTGGCAAGTGACGAGCAGTCAATAAGCATACGTGGAATGAATAAAGGACAGGATCCCTGCTCTCGGGGATCTTCCGGTCTGGGATAGTCCACATAAAGCCCCCAGCACAGGGCCCCGCACACAGTAAATGGAGATTATCACTAACAATCTCCAACCCCCGAGGTCACCGGCCTAAAGGCCATGCCTGTTCTCCTTAAATAGAAGCTGCAGAGAGGCTACGCCCTCAAAGCTCCTTGAGACTTACTTTCTCAGCCAGCACTGAGGCAGCTGTTTGCAGCTGGCCTTGGCCCCCACCCTAGGAGGCCAGGTAAACTGCCTCTCCTCTGCAGACACCCACCGGCTCTGCGGTAAACAAGTCTATCCCCAAGTAGTTAAACTTCGGCTTTGCAGACACAGCCCTTCCTCAGCTCCCCCAGCCTCCTCCCAGAAAGGCTTTGCCCCTGATCCCTGTTAAGCATCCTTCATGCCCTGAGGGGCACTGCCTCCGAATCACAGCCCAGTTGCCCTGATGTGTGGGAGCCAGCCTCTGTCGGTGAAAGAACTTGTGACCCAGGCTGCAGCAGAGAGTGGTGCCCACAATTGCCCACGAAGACTATTCAGAGGCATAAACGGGTGGGCAATTAATAACAAAAAAATGATCGTAATGGCCTCTCCTCACATAAAGGGGTTCAATTAAGGCACAATAGTGACAGGAAGAAGGCCGGGTGGCTCTGGATGGGTTCTGTCCTCCCTTTTCTAAAGGGCTGACTCTGGCCTTGAGCAGGGGACAAAGCCTTAAAGGAGTCATTTAAAAAGGATAAAAGATTTATCAGTGAAGGATTTAGATTCGTGGCTCGAGGATTTCTGAAGGAGGACAGGGCGGAGAGCCCTGCAGGTCAGACGCTCTCTGAGCCCCTGTGGCGTCAGGAGCAGCAGAAACTGTT
>PVKM010013703.1:0-29933 GCA_004027735.1 Carollia perspicillata | reverse complement strand
TTGGGATAGACAGACATAAATAAATAAATTATGTGCAATGTTAAAGGTGAGTGGAGATAGGCCTGGAAGTGACCTCTGGGCACAGGTTCCAGGAGGAGAGCAAGAGCCCCATGTGACTGTGGAGGAAGGGCGTGTGCAGTGGAGGGAGATGCCAGAGCACAGGCCAAGGCACATGTGTAGCTGGTCTGAAAAAAGGACAGAAGAAAACACAACAGTGTGTGCAATAAGCCCTGTTTTGTTAAAGGAAAGAGAATAAACTCAATATATTGCACTTACTCGTATACACATAAAGAAACTGATTAGATGTGTCTAAAACAGAAAAGAGCTGATACTTGGGGGCAGAGGTGCCAGGTCAGGTGGGAACCGTACCCCTGCCCACCTGTTTATTTTCTAGGTTTCAAATCCAGTGACTGTATCACCAGTTGAAATGGTTTTTGTTTGTTTGTTTGTTTTCTGTTATATTAACAGTCAGGTCTGTGTAGCAGTTTAGAAACCCAATTGCATAGTTAGAGCTGATGAGAGTTTAACTAAAGGAGACAGCTCCGAGAGTGATGCCTAGGCTCCCCACAGGCTGAATTGCATCCACTTGAAGAGTTAAGTACCATGGTGTACCATGGCAGTGATGGTGCAATACCTAGACACTGGCCCTTTAAGAGGCAAGGCCCCTCCTCCTCAGAAATCTCAGGTGGGAGAACCCTTGGAGACAGTACAGATCTGAGTTAAAGGCATGGGCATTATGATGAACAGACCTAAAATCCAGTTCAGGTGGCATAATCCTGAGACACAATTTAACACCTCTGAGCCTCTGCTTCCTGTTGAGTGGGGTTACTAATGGTTACAAAAGAGGGGAGCATGAAGAATTTGGTCATAGTGCTTTTGTTGCAGAGACATTTAATAAACAAACCATTAAAAACATTTACATTTTACTACAGTTTATATTACTGCTCTTGACACAGTTCACCAGCTTACATTGATAAATCTGTATAAACATTTACTTGAGATTCCTCAAACCCTCGTGAGCTGGCATTCCAGTGTGTGCCCCCGAAGTCCACCTCCAGTCCACCCTGTTTTGTTGAAGGATCTGGAGACTTGATCCAAGGGGGCTTCACCTCCTTCCTAATGCCAGGCAGGGCAAGAAGGTGCAGACACCCATGGCCCCACAAGCCCTGTGACTGTGGTCTTGACTGCACAAGTGTTGTTGTTGAGCAGAATTCTATAGACTCCTAAGACTTCTCTGTGTGTGCTGCCCTGGGATGTGCACATTTTTGCCAGAGCTGTATAAGGTTCATTGTAGGACAGAAGAAAGGCAAGGCGGCATTCATTGTTCACCAATTGCGAGCTTACTCCAGATCCTCCTGGGCAGAGATGGAAGAGGTGAATAACAATTGCTAAGATTAATGACACTCAAACGTTTACTGATGCTGTGTCACTTGCCTGTCACTGATCTAACCATTTTGTATGTATGAAAGCAATTCATTTTCCAAACATTGCTATGAGCCTGGAGGGTTGTTGTGCAGGGGGACACCCTCCTCTCAGGGTTTGTGGGTGTTTAAGAGGAGGCGCAACTGTCTTGAAACTTACTCAACTGTCTCTTGAATTCATATCTGGAGGCTGTACTTTTGCAACATTCAAACAAGTACAATTTGTGCTTGTAAGGTATACTTGGTTGCAAGTGACAGGAAAAAGTCAAACTTAAATTAGCTCAGGAGAAGGGTGGGGATTTATTAGTTCATGGAACAAACTGTAGGAAGTTGAATGAGCCTTCATAAACTGCTAGAACTTATTCTTGTTTCCCTCACCTATTTTTCTCACCTATTGACTTCATTGTCTCCACCACGCACCAGCAGCAAAGAGGCTGACAATCCCTAAATTCTAAATCCAAAAATCCAGTGCCTGGGCTCTGATTGGCCCAACTTGGATCAGGTGCTGACCTCTGAATCAGGCAACCATGCCCAAGAGCATACAGCAACCATGTGGAGAGGGGGTGGACACTCTGGGAAGACTACCCCATTGGTGGCCACTATAAAACAAAAGGGAAGAATTCTAACTTTGTCCTGCTCACCACAGCATCACCATGATAACAATACATTTTACGCCTTGCCCACAGTTCGCTGAACCAGCTGAGAAAGCTGCTGGCGACCGCCAAGTCCTCCACAACTTCTTCAGATGCTTCAAGACCCAAAGCTTAAGGAAACAGAATACAAAGTTCTGAACTCAGGTAGATTTGATCCAAAGGCTAGAGGAGGCCTTGTGGGGACCAGTCTCCTAGGCAGAAAACACTCTGTGAAAAGTCATTCCCTTTGAGAAAATGAATTTTGGCAAGACCTAGCTTCACCCCACCCAAAAGAGAGTTTTTGAGGAGGCATCAGGATAAGATGCAGGCATACTATGCACAGTAACCACAAGCCCAGACAGCCCAACCCTTTGGCAGCATTATCTCAGAGCCTCTCTCTGGCTCTCTCTTAACTCCTCACTCCTACCAGACTTGAGTGGCTTCATTTCTCTTCTGTCCTCCTTCCTGTTCTTGCTTTCTCTGTCTTGGTCCTTTTAAGACCCCCTCCACTACCAGGTTAAAACTCATTCATGAAAACCAGCCACCGACCATTACACCTGCCCAGGTATTGCCCCAAGACCAGTTTCTTGCTTGCATTATTGGTCCAATGTTAGCTGTTTCCACATTACTGGGCTGTGGCCATGTGGCTCTCTGATCTACTTTCGAAAATCTAATTTTAACTCTCTTCTATTTTGGTGACCTATTCAAACTTCTTTCTCTGGCTTCATCCAACAACAGCAGTGACAATAACAATAATCACTAGTGCTCTTTTTGTGTATGAACTGCTAGGCACCTCAGAACAAGCACTATTATGATCCCCATTCAGCAGATGAGAAGACTGAGGGCTGAGGAGTTTAAGAACTTACCCGAGCTTACAAAGACCTGATAGAGGGGGATCCACACTTAAGTCTGTCTGCACATTTCACCACTCTATTCCTTTGCTCCAACTCACCAACTGGGTGTTCTCTTGATTCTGAGGTTTATACAGAACCTTGTGTGAGAGATAGCCAACCCCAGCTCCCCATCTGTGTAGAAGCCACTGCTTGGCCACCAAGCCCACCACCATCACCTCTCCCTGACAGGCCTCGCCAGCCTTCCGACCTCAGTGAGGGGAAATCTGCACCTGGGTGTTGCAGGAAGGGCAAGCGAAGGCAGATGCACTCTGGACACCATGCTGGGTGAGGACCAGGCTCACTACGACCTCCTCCCACATTCTGTATCATGCTTTTATTCCTCTCAATTAACGTGTTTTTTCAACTGAGATGTTTGTTACCGATAAAGTGCCACTTGATCACTATTCCATTTAGGGTTTGAAAGTTACAAAAAACAAACTCCTAATCTGGGCGACCAGATTGAGACAGGGCTCTTCTGAGCCCTAGCTGGCTGAATGGGTGTGTCTCGTGGTCATGGGTGCCTGCCCTTGAAACCTGTTCACAGAGCTCAGTTTGTGTCACTGCTACTGCAGTTGGACCTTAGCAAAAGCTGCAGATTTCATATTGAACTTGACATTGGTTCTGGTGTCTTCTGGCAACCGTGTGAGAAGGGGCCAGGCCCATAGCTTCTGAAAATGAAATGCCCTTGAACATAATGTTTTCTCCTGAACGGAGAAATGTGTACTATGGACCCTAAAGATTATTAGGGGTGTGGTATGGAGATGGGGGCAAATCTTACCCCTCAATACTCTTCCCATTAATGATTCTTTGCTGATTTAATGAGAATTTTTAGTCATCCATAGGGGGAAAAATAGTTTAAGCCTATGTTTGCTTTAACTTACATGACTGTGGGTGGACAGAGGTGAATAATAACAATTAATATTTATTGGTAGTTACTATTTATTGGACTCTATTCTAAATATTTTAAATGGTTTGATTTCATTTAATTGTCAAAACAGTCCTAATATCTCCACCCCCTCCCCATTTTATAGATCATGAAACTGAGGCAAGGATCCTTGATGTAAATTTTTTTGCCCAAGACCATGTAGCAAAGGAGTGGGGAAGTAGGACTGGTTTCCAGAGTTGGCACAGCTGGATTGAGGGGCTCTAACTATGTTATGAGAAACTACTTCCCTTTCTCTCCAATTCCTCATTTCTTCCTCTGAGATGACTGCCGCCACAGAAGACTTTCCTGATTCCATGGCAGAGATGCAACCGCTGTCTAAGCTACTCTCTTGGTTAGCCATTCCAGTGGAGGCTGCAGGGGGTAGGGTACTTCT
Organism: Carollia perspicillata; assembly: GCA_004027735.1. Classification (NCBI taxonomy): domain Eukaryota; kingdom Metazoa; phylum Chordata; class Mammalia; order Chiroptera; family Phyllostomidae; genus Carollia; species Carollia perspicillata. The sequence continues at coordinate 25,668 of PVKM010013703.1, read as the reverse complement.
TTCCTTTGTCTTTTAGGAGAAATTTCCATGTAGGGCTGTAATTGACCTGCATTGGGCTCATACTTTTTTTCTTAACCAACCACAGTGGCTAAAGAAGTGGAGTAATTCTATGGAGAACTCTAATTGAACAGGTCCAACCACAGAATAAAGGAAAAGGATTGAGTATAGGAAAGAGATGCTTCCTCTAAGAGAAGCCAGGAAACCAAGTTCCAAGTTCACTGTACCTACCGAGAAGCTTCGCCCACTTAGTGTGCCCTAAGAGAAAGCCATCTCAGCTTCCAATCACTCCACTGTTTTCCAGGTTATTGTTCAGCGGACTCTGGCTGCCAAAAACCTGTCCCATGCCAAAGGAGGCTCTCTGATGGCTGCATACCTGAAGGTGCTGCCCCTCTTCATGATGGTGTTCCCTGGAATGATTAGCCGTGTTCTCTTTCCAGGTGAGAAAAGAGTTGGGAGGAGAGGTCATGTGTCTGTGAGTTTCAGACCCAGAAATGCTGGAAACATATTACTGACTGCTCTAAGGGAATGTGCCTGGAGCCTCTTCTAGTGACTCAGCTGAGGGGTATCTATCCAGGCATCAGCAGGCTCTATACCATTTCCCAACACTGGTCCAATGGGAACATGCTACAGATGTCCCAGGCCAAGTGCAGTGGAAACCCACCTGGGGCCTTGCCTCAACTATATTTTTTGAAGCCACAAAGTAGGCTAAAATCTGTGGTCTCAGATGTAAGTTTCCTGAAGCCTCACGCTTTAGTGTTTGAGCCCTGTGGTTTGGTAACGTAGGCCCAATGGAACCATTTGGGGGCAAGTTTTCTTAACAAAAATAAGGGATATTAAAGCATTTGAAGTATTTGCCTTAGCTACATTTTTTTGTAATATGGTACAGGGATGGGGTTTGCCTTGTGGGGATTAAGCAGCACTGGGGGTGAGGGTTGTTATGGGGGGTTACTGGAATGTCAGGAAGTAGTGATCTATGCAGAAAAAAAGCTCCCTCCCTCATGCCTTATGCTACAAGGTCACACAGAGGTAAAGACAGGATAGGGTGACACGGTTAGTTGGATGGTCCAGATGTTTTGTCAAAATAATTCAGGACCATAAGAATTAAGAGGGGAGAGTTGGGGAAGGGAAGCAGGGAGCAGTCTGTGGTGCTAGACTTTGGGCTTGTGCTCCCGCAGCTCAGACAGGATGAAGAACCCAGAGAGTCACTGGTCCTGTTTCCAGAGAAGAGGCACCACCTTGGAAAAACCCAGATGGGAGTAAGAACTGGTTTCTGGGGTTTGTGGTGGCTTGAAGGAAAATATACAGCTCTTGGGCAAGGCTTGAGGTAGGAACAAAGACCATGGCTTCAAACAGCCAACACCTATTGCTCTAACAGCCAGTCCCTGTGGGAAGAGTTTGGCGGTAGACTGTGGTGGTTGTGAATACAGACTCTGACCTGAACTCCCTGAGCCTGGACCCTGGCTCTGCCCTTTACTAGTGGTGTGACCTCAAATAAGTCACTTAATCTCTCTTGGCCTCTGCTTCCTCATTTGTAAAATAGGGAAAATACTTGCTAAGGCTTAAAGCAGTCCCTGGCACATGGAAAGCACTACACAAGATTCATTCTTATTATTTTATATTTGTATTACTTCTTTTATTCCTCAAAATGACCTTATGAGGTTATCATTATTATTGTTATTTTCATTTACAGATGAGGAAACTCAAGCTCAGAAAAATTCATTGGCTCATTTATTTATTTGTCCATGTATCCAACAACTGTTTTGAGAGCCAGCTTTAGAAGGCCTTATTTTAGAAGAACCTGGGGATTCATAAGAGGACAAGACATACAGTATCCCTGCTGCTGCTGGTCTTTCATTCTAGTGGTAGAGACAGAAAAGGAAGTAAACAGATAAATGAGATATTCCTTAACTCTGCTAAGTCAATACTGTGAGGAAAATCCCTAAGGAGATGTCATGGGGGTTCTAGGCAGGGACCCCTTCTGAAAGAGGCCACAGGGATGGTTTGAAAATATGTTTGAGAATGAAACCAGCCAGGTTACTGATGGATTAGATGTGGGATTAAGGGGGAAAAGAGAACTCTATCACTTCTAGATTAAGTAACTTGTGGGCAGTTACGTGGCTATCGTGGATGAGCCAGGGTTTACAACCAGATATGTCTGCCTCCAAAAACTGACTCTGAATCATGCTACTGTCTCTCTCAGAAAAATCACATTTTAAGCTCTGGCTCAATACTCTTGACAGTCAGCCAATCAACAATGTTTTATTATTAAATGAAACATAAGGTCATGTTCTACACTTCTGAGGACTTTGTAATGTAGCAAATGAGTCCAGTACTCATGAAAAAGTGATGTAAAATAGATATCAAAACACTCCTGCATATGGTAAAACCAATAAGTACAACAGGAGTTAAAGGTCTAGAGATGTAGAGTGAAGAGGGTACTCAAAGTGTGGCCCTTGGCCGCAGCAGTGACCACTTGGGACCTGTTAGAAATGCAAATTTTGCCCTGGCTGGTGTGGCTCAGTGGATTGACTGTGAAGCAAAGGGTCGCCAGTTTGATTCCCAGTCAGGGCATATGCCTGGGTTGTGGGCCAGGTCTTCCACCGGGGGCACACAAGAGGCAACCACACACTGATGTTTCTCTCTCTTTCTCCCTCCCTTCCCCTCTCTCTAAAAATAAGCTAATTAATTAATTAATTAATTTAAAAAAGAAGAAATGCCAATATTTAGGCCTCAAAGCACTACTGAACCCAAATCCATGGGGTGAGCCCAGCAATCTGTTTTTTTTTTAAAGATTGTATTTATTTACTTGTAGAGAGAGGGGAAGGGAGGGAGAAAGAGGGAGAGAAACATCAGTGTGTGAGAGATACAATGATCGGTTGCCTTCTCACATGCCCCCAACTGGGGACCTGGCCCACAACCCAGGCCTGTGCCCTGACTGTAGATCAAACCAGTGACCTTTCAGTTCACAGACCAGCACTCAATCCACTGAGCCTCACCTGCCAGGGCCCAGGAATCTGTTTTAACAAACCCATCAGAAGATTAAGAAGCCTTGGTCTACAGTGCCAGACTCAGGGAAAAGCCACCATACCTTCCCATTTCCACTTCTCTGTATCTTGGCTCCACCAACTCCCCACTGACTGCTCAGCTGGTTCTGGGACTGCCTAAAAGGACGCTCCAGTCCTGAGCTCTCATGAGCCTGGACAACACCCTCTTCCACTTAGTCCGCCTGAGAAATGGCACACACTTTTACAGAGACTAGTGAAAGCACGAGAGAAGCAAAATAACCCTCAAGACAATAAAACACAAAAGTCTAGAGATGTACCTACTTACAAAGCCACCTGAGCTTTGGGATAAACTAAGGATTTGAGATCTGTCCATGACCCTTACTAGCCATATGATTTGGGGGAGCTATCTAACACTTCTGTGCCTCAGTTTACTTGTCTTTAAAAGATGTATAACAATATCTTCCTCAACGAGTAGTGAAGATTATATGAGAAGGTGTGTGTACAATGTTTATCTGTAGCCTTGAGTCATAGTGAATGTTGGCATCTTGAAGGAAAAGGTTTGTGCTATGTTTGCATTTGATTCTATTAGACACTTCCTACATTTCAAGAATCAGAGGCCCTGACAAGGGAATCCACTCCATACATGAAATAGTTGATTAACTAACACAGGAGAGGTGAGCAGATATTGGCTCCATTTATAACTTAGCTGAGTCAACTAATGTCCCTATGATGAACATATTCTTTAGACTGAACACAGTTTTCTGCCTCAAACATGGTTGAAGGTTACATTCCTCGAAGGTTAAACAAAAACTTTTCAGTTACTTAGATACCACGAGGAGATCCTTGTTTCCTCTCAGTGTACCTTGAAGAGAGGAGCTTTTGGATGAGAGGCAGAGCCCACAGATTTTAACATAAATATGACCTTTGCTCAACCAGGGAGGCTTCTTTCTTGCCATGTTCTGGCCATGAGACTGTAACTGTTTTCTATTTTTTTCCTAAACTTTCTCAGAGGAGTCATAAACAGTCAAGAACTTTGACCTCTTAAAAGCATTTTTCTCACCCCAGCCAGGTGGCTCAGTTCATTGGAACATTGTTTTGTGCACCAAAATGTTGTGGGTTTGATTCCCAGTCAGAGAACATACCTAGGTTGCAGGGTGATTCCCCAGTCGGGGTGCATACAGAAGGGAATGGATTGATGTTTCACATCAGTGTTCCTCTCCCTCTCTCTCTCCCTTCCTCTCTAAAATCCTCAGGTGACAATTTTTTTTAAAGCATTTTTTCCAACAAGATTGATTCTTCTCATCAAATGTCATTTTTAGTCTGCAATTTTAATTTTGTCTAAGGCTGAATCAGAGTTTTGGCATCTACTTTTATTCCATAGTAATTTCTATCACTATTATTAATCATGGCCTCAGTGCCCATTTCCTCTCCCACTGAGGGATGTTAGTGGAGCTGAGGGTCCCAACCTTGAGAAGACACAACAGAGAGTGGAGAAGTTTTACAAAGACCAGCTGGCCCTTGGGCCTCCCAATGGATGAAAGGCTATTTCCTGAGACTATTTCCATTTCTTAGGTATTATGTTCCATTAAATGAGAAAATGAAGCTACAATATTGGATTTTTAAATTGTGGTGTACTTCAAATGTTAGCATCTGTTAAATTAACAGTTTTCATACAGATAAAAAATAGGTACTAAATATACAACCTCACCTGGAGATGCTGTCAAACATCTGCATTTGAGGCCACTTGAGAACTTGAGGCTCCAACTACATGGTCACCATGATGCTACAATTGTATGAGAACCAGGAAGGAGATGGGTGTGAGCAGTGAAGAACTCCATGCCCACCCCTAAACTAAAGTAGTTCCCATCTACCACAGAAGGTGGTCAGAAAAGCAGTGTCACCCGTCAGAATGAGGAAGAAAGACCGAAGGCTTTGGATTGAGCAGAAAGAGGGTCTGGGAGCTATTTAAGGGAGTTATTCCACCTGGCAAGAGATGTGAGAAGTAGTAAGTGGTCCAGCTAGGGTGCATGGTGCTGGCTAGGCATTGAGATGGTGGTGAGGAGCGTCAGCTCAGATATGAGGAGCTGAGGAAGACAGGAGGAGATGAGAAAGCCTTCCTTCAGAGGCAGGTGCCAAACCACTGAGATAACACGGAGAGTCTGAAGGTCCTGGTGGCCAGGATCAGGCCCTGGATGGGGTAACTGCCAGCCCATTAAAGATGGGACAGTGTTCACTCCCCTGGCCTTCCTTCTCTGACAAATTAGATTAGAAGTCAGGAGACCTGTGTTTCAGTTCTGACTTCACTGGGTGATTATAATCAGGTCCCTTTCCATCTAAAGCTAATCTCTGTCTTCCCAAGGCTGCCTGTGCTTGCGTGCTTGGGATGTGTTCACCATGCTAACAGGTAAAGATGCAGAGCAAGAGGTACCAGGAAGCCTAGATGGATTTACATGGGAAGATCAGAATGCTGTTCGGGAAACAAAAGAACCAAAATGCAGGAAGAGGAGAGAGTTCAGAACCCGCATGGTTGGGTTTTTATGCATCTAAAGCGAGGAATGGCTGTTGAGAAGAAGATGGGAAACGAGAAATTTAAAACATGTTTGCCATGTGTGGAGTGCGGGCATTCTCCTTTGCAGCTCTGTGTCCCTGTTTGGGTATCAGAGAGATGGAGCCTGAGGTGGGACCTGTGTTCACACTGGCTGCTGGGGCCCTCAGCTTTACCTGAGTTACAGTATTACTGTGGTTACAGTAATAGCTGGCTTGTATTCAGCACTTCTTATGTGTCAGACCCTGTGCTAAGTGTTTATATATACCATCTTAGTCCATCCTCACTACAATCTTATGTTATTGTCCAAATTTTACAGATACAGAGCCTGAAGTTCAGAAAGGTTGGGTAAGAGGGTCATGGTTTGTAAAGTCTAGGCTCCTTTTTATTTCACTGAGCCATAAGCTGTCTCGATGCTGGCCAGGGTCAGGCCATGTTTGGGATTGGCCTGGGGCCCTGAGGGCGTGTGAGCTCACCTCTGGGCCTTGTCTTCTCCACAGATCAAGTGGCCTGTGCAGATACAGAGGTCTGCCAGAAAGTCTGTGGCAATCCCTCTGGTTGCTCTGACATCGCATATCCCAAACTTGTGCTGGAGCTCCTGCCCACAGGTAATGTCCCCTCATCCCCTGCGGCACCTAGGAGGGAAGAACTGGCGGGGCTCTAATCTGGGGCAGGGACAGGAAGGGTGGGTGGAGGGAAGGAATGCACTCTGGGACCGTGGAACTGAGCTCCAAAGCCAGGACCCCTGAACGAAGCTCAGGCCCTGGCTGTGCAGGGGGGACTCTGCCCAGCCCCCATACCTAATCCTTCTTCAGGGCTCCCACCTGAGTTCTGATTCCTCACAGTTGAACCTCTGGGTCAGCTGGCTGTGGGCCTGGGGTCATGGGGTCATGAGTGAAGGCAGGGGTTGTGAGCAGAAAAAGCCTGAGGCCCACAGACCTCCCTTCTGCCCCCAGGGCTCCGTGGACTCATGATTGCTGTTATGGTGGCGGCGCTCATGTCCTCCCTCACCTCCATCTTTAATAGTGCCAGCACCATCTTCACCATGGACCTCTGGAACCATGTCCGGCCTCAGGCATCTGAGAAGGAGCTCATGATTGTGGGCAGGTGAGGTCTTCTTGAGTGGGGCTGGGCCAGGGCAGGAAATGTCCAGGTACCAGAAAGCAGACAGCCAAGCTCACCCCGGGGGCAAAGTCCAACCTGAAACTCACCCAGGTTCAGCCTTCTCTGATGGCAAACATGAGGTACATTAGGACCCCATGTATAAGTCATTCATTCATGCAAAAGATGTTCCATGAGCAACTACTATGTGCCAGATGCTAGACATAAAGCAAAGAAAAGAAACAACTCTGTTCTGCATTCATGGAGCTAGAGAAGGATAAATAACCAGGCAACTGTCCTGGCTGCCTGGTTATTTAGCATACAACAAAATGCTATGACTGGGGAGTCGGGAGACCTAGGGTTCAGAGGAGGAGTCCCCAACCTGTGGGACCTGAGGGGTGAATAGGAGCAGCCAGGGAAAAGGGAGGAGGGTGTCCTGGGTTTTTTGAGGGGAAAGGTTTCTCTACCAAGACTTCTGCAAGTCCTGAAGTCTAACACAGGAATATGAAAATAACACAAATGAGTGGCATGTAAATTTTATGTAAAATACATGTAAATAAGCACATCAGGGCTCTGCCCCATAGGAAGGTACACCCTGAGAGCAGTCTCAACCTTGGGCTAGGGAAAGAGTTCTTGGGTATGATACCGCAAGCATAGCCATAAAAGAAAAAAAATGATAAATTAGCCATCATAAAGAAAATGAGGAGACAAGCCACAGATTGGGAGAAAAATATTTGTAAACCATATATCTGACAAAAGGAGTTGTAATATAGAATAATCTACAAAACGAGATTGTAATCTGGAAAACTACAGTGATGTACCACCAAATACCCACTAGAATGACTATAATCAAAGAAAGACAAGGAGGTGGGGAAATTGGAACTCATGCATCGCAGGTCAGAAGGTAAAATAGTTCAGCTATTCAGAAACAAATTGGCAGTTTCTTAAACAATTACATATACACTTACCACGCAACCTAGCAGTTGCAATCGTAGAAATGAAAACATATGTTTGTATAAGGACTTGTACACAGATGTTCACAGCAGCATTTATTACAACAGTCAAAAAATAGAAATAATCCAAATATCCTTGTTCAAGTGAAGGGTATGGAATGACATGCTCATTTAATGGAATACTTGTCAACAATAAAGAGGAATTAAATACTGACACATAATGAATGCATGGATGAACCTCAAATACATGCTAAGTGAAGGAAGCCTACTGCCAAAGACCGCAGATTGTATGATCCCATTTATGTGAAATGTCCCTGAGTGGCAAACCTACAAAGACAGAAACAAGTAAGTGCATGTTTAGGGTAGGAACAAGAATAACCTGTAAAAATGTGCATGAGGGAATGAATCTTCTGGAGTGGTAGATGTTCTAAAACTTGGTTGTGGTGATGGTTGCACAACTCCAGAAATATTCACCAAAAGTTACTGGATTGTAACCACCTCAATAAAGCTATAAAAAAATAAGAGAAATGTTCAGGGAAGACAGCACTAATGATGGGTCTGTCTCCGCTCGGCACCAGGGTGTTTGTATTGCTTCTGGTGTTGGTCTCCATCCTCTGGATCCCCGTGATCCAGGCCAGCCAGGGTGGCCAACTCTTCATTTACATCCAGTCCACCAGTTCCTACCTGCAGCCGCCTGTGGCTGTGGTCTTCATCATGGGGTGTTTCTGGAAGCGGAGCAATGAAAAGGTAGTTGTGGGTCACCCCTGCTGTGCAAGACCCCAGTGCTGCCATGAGGATGGGAGAGGAGGGGACTGGAGAGGGGGCCTGAGAATGTCTGGACTTGGGTGTTGCTGGGGAGGATGAGTTCTGTTGAGGAAAATATAGGGAGGGTGTTACCTGGCCTTTGAAAGACAGCAACAGGGGTTCTATTACGATGTGTCCTCTCGTAAGCTGAATTAACAAGGAATGAGTAAATTATATGTAATTGATTAATTATATGTAAAAGATAAACAGAGAAGTAGCCCCCACCCATTAGACCCCTGCAGTGACCATCACTAGAAAGACAACCTCTTGAGATGGCTTGCTGAGATTTCTGGAGGCCCAAGCCAGCCACCCAACAGCCCTGGGTGTCACTAAAATGGCCTTGCTCTGATTTGCAGGGTGCCTTCTGGGGTCTGATCTTGGGCCTGATCCTAGGCTTGATTCGGCTGGTCCTGGACTTCATTTACCCGCAACCGCAGTGTGACCAGCCAGATGAGCGTCCTGCTGTGGTGAAGGACGTCCACTATCTCTACTTCTCCATGATTCTGTCTGCTGTCACCCTGATCACCATGCTCACCATGAGCTGGTGCACAGAGCCACCCTCCAAGGAGATGGTACACTGGGGTTCTATGCTAGAGCCATTGAGACCCTTGGCAGCAAGTGACAGGAAAGGGACCCACAGTGGCTTAATTAAGCAAAGAGGATGGACTGTTCAAAAAGCTGCAAAGACTCAGAACAGACCATCAGAATCCAGCTCTCATTCTGCTTTTCTTCTCAGGCCCGACATGGGGCTGGTAGCTTCTCAGGATTATCCTCTCTTGTTCTCATTAAGCAAGAGCATAAACGTTTTGTCCCAGCATTTCCAGCAAACTTCCTGATTCCCATCGATGTAGTCAACTCAAGACACACATTCACCTGTGAACAAATTCAGTCCCTATGGCCACAGGAATGTTTGAGCTGAGTGGCTGACTGCTGGGTCCCACAATACTCCAGGACTGCAGTAAGCTCTAGGGACAAGCACAAGGGAAGGTTAGACCTGAACATGAGAACCTGGGTTGTTAAGAAACGTGGGGAAGTGAGGGTGGGAAGTGTCCACTGTTCTGAAGTATTCGGGGAGTTGAAGCTTGGAGGAGAGTGGAGAGGGTAAGACCGGGAGCAGACTCAGTCAGATACAAAGGCCAAACTTGGGATTGGGCAGGACATGGGAGAAAGGGATGCTGGCCAATCTCACAAGCCATCTCTTCTCCCTAGGTCAATCGCCTGACCTGGTTCACTTGTCATGACCCCATAGTCCACAAGGAACAGGTGCCACCAGCAAGTCCCCTGCCTCCTGCCCTCTCTCAGAATGGAACAGCAGAGGCCAGCAGCACCAACATCCAGTTGGACACTGTTCAAGAAAACATGTCCAAAACACACAGCTGTGAGTTGCCTCTCTCCTCGGTTATAGTAGGTGCCTTCAGGAAGCATTACATGTGTTAGGGAAATTTTTCTATACAATTACAAGTCAGAAAGGGGCAGATTTGGGATTTGGTCACCCCCAGTGCCTATTTCTTCCCCACTCTCCAGCCACCGGAAGTGGGTTCTTCAGTAACTTTCAACATATGCCTCAGGTGGGCAATTTAGCACACGCTTATAGAGATTACACATAAAATTCTAGATTTCCATCTCCTCTTGAAAAATGGGATGGTCTGGCAACTCTGGGCCCACATGTCTGCACATGAATCTCATTGGGACTATGAAGCAGATGCCCCTTAGATACGCCCTTCAGTCAGCCAAAGTTGCTGGCAGCCCCAGTAGTCTCCTGACCCTGAGGCAGCAGTTGTCATTTAGCATCACACATGCCCTTAAAGAAATATTGTGGCCATGAACCCATGTCAGCCTAACGTGGCACCAAAAGGCCATGTGTTTCAAGAAAAATGAGAGAGAATATTTGTTGGCAAAGGTGAGGAATATTTTGGCATGTTGAATAGTCAAAGAGGCCCCCTGATTTCTATACACCACCTACCTGGCTGCATAGGTAGTTGGAAAGTGAAAATGGTGAAAAGTCTAACAATACCAGTTTTCTGGAATTAAGCAGCCTTCCAGAATGAAGGTATTAACACCTTCCGGAAAAGGCATGAAAAGTATTTATCACAGTGCATGGAACACACCAGGTTGGTCCCCTCTCTTCTCTTCTCTGGGAGACATGGGCCATCCTTATGACCTTTATTTGGTTCTTTTTAGGTGATGTGACGCACAAGCAGTCCAGAGTGGTGAGAGCCATCCTGTGGCTCTGTGGACTGGAGGGGAAGGACCAGACGGAGCCTGTGAGCGGAGTGGACCCAGTCATCGTGTCCTTGGAAGAAAGCCCCTCAGTGAAAGCCCTGCTGAACATCAACCTCATACTCTGCATCAGCTGTGCCGTTTTTCTCTGGGGCTACTTTGCTTAGTGTGATGTAAACCCAGGTGTCCAAGCTCTGTTTGTTTTCAATGCCCCATTTTTAAATGAAGAAAAAAATAAAGTTTTGTTTATTTACCATGAGTCTTCAAGAGTGTTTATGGGCTATTTTCAAAATGACATTTAGTTCTAAAAAGGGAATGAAGGTTAGAGGCTGGAAACTGGAGAGAAGAGTAAAAGCTTCCTTATTTTCAAAACCTAGTTATTCACTCTTCCAGTCCATGGTGGAATCGCAACAGCCGAAGTCAAAGGAATAAAAAGCAAACACTCCCGAGACCACCCGGCCTGACAGCAGCCATTATCTCCTGACCTGAGTGCTTGGTATCTGAACTTTTCCCAGCTCACTTTCAAGATGCAAGGAATGGGACCTGTATTCTCTCTCTTCCCTTCTTGTCTTGCTGGCTGAGGTCCATCCTGAGGGTTTTCTCATTGTGGTACTTACTCTTTGGTATGACCTCTGGGAAATACACCTGAGTTGGTGCCCTGGAATCTTGTGCTATCAAAGACTTGGGGAATTGTGTGCACTTCCCAGATTCTGCTTAGCCTGTGTTTCTCTGCCTAACTCCCCATAATGATGCTTCCCTGGACCAATCAGCCAGAGGGATGGACAAATCCACAATGAATCTCTACCAGCCGAGGGCCAATGGGACTTTTGATCTGAAAGCACCCCTGCTCTGTGCAGAGCCAACCATCCTAATTTCTCCACCCCAGGTTATGATGGGGCCTGACAGGATGACCTGAATGAAGGGGCTGTTTGCCACATGCACTGTGAAGAGCAAGGGCAGGCCAACAGAGTCGGCCCTGGGACCATCCCTGGGTAGCCCAGAGCCATGAGCTCCTAGTCTAGTCCTGGGGGAAAAAAGGCTAGAGGGGTGGATTGGAACCCCTTATTCCCCCGACAACTGAAGAATGGAGTAGATGCACAAGGAACTCTAATTTCCAGATTTCAAAGGAACACAGACAAGAAACCCAGGGGCCACTGGCTCACCTGGTCACTGTATGATAGCTTTAGTGTCTACTTGATTCCCTCAACATCTGGACCAGCCTGGTCCAGAAGTAAGTGTATTAGCTCAGGCCTTATCCCGGAGGCCTAGCTTTTCCACACTTATGCAAATGAGAGCTGTGGGTTGGGCAAGGGCACACACCTCAGCCCTCCTGGGAAAGGGACTATGTGGGGGGCTGTTCACAAATATGGTTACTATCCAGACCCCTATAATTGGCTTCTAGTGAAGAGCCTGAGCTGGTGTCTGAGGCAAGTAGGCTCAAAGGGAGGCTTGAGTGCCCCTCTCCAAGGACCAAAGGAGGGGAGTAGGAGGCCCAGGAGGCTTGCCCAAATTGCCCCTCAGCAAGTCCTGGTGGCTACTCTAGACTGTCATACCAAGCCCTCTGCTGCCACTGGTTGGTGTCAGAAGTGCATTTCAGTGGGAGTTGTCACTATAAACTCAGGCCACTGCCATTTCTCCCTGATCACTCCCAGTCTCCTGACTGGCCTTCCTGCCTCTACCCATTCTGCAGCCCCAGACAGAGTGAGTGAGTCTGATCAATCCACTCTTTTACTTAGACTTTCAGTGACTTTCCCAAACTCACAGGATGAAGTTCACACCCCTTGATGGGAATTTCAAGACCCCTGAAGGCCAGGCCCTCATCAGTTTCAACTCTGATAACTTGCCATTTGTAGGCTAAGGTCACACCTCACTCAGGCCTTTCTACCTTCTTGCCTAGCGCAGTGGCAGGCATATAGTGGGCTCCATATAAATATCCAATAAGTAGGAGGGTTTTTTTTTTTTTTTTTTGCCTCTGCTACTCCCTTTGCCTGAACTATCCCTCCATCTTCTGGCTAACTCCTAGTCTCCGCTTAAATATCACTTCCTCCAGGAAGCCTCCCTGATCACTCAACTCCCAACATGGCATGAACCTTCAAAGCCGGTGTCACACTTTGTTGGTTACTTAACTGTCTTCCCAACTGGAGTTCCTTAAGGGCAGAATGTCATGTACACTGATGCCTACCACAGTGCCTGGTGAATGAATGAATGGATGACGTTAAAACATCAGTGTCATCTGGCTCCTTATCCATATTCACCTGTCACACCCCCTCCCTGGTATGGCTGCCCACCTCTGCCCAGGTACCTATGGCCAAGAACACCCATTATTACTGCACCAAGTTAGTTCCTTGAGGTGTAAGCTTGTAGAGGTGTCCAAATCCTTTCACCACCACAGTCTCTAATCTGCCCTGTGACCAGCCCTCACTGTTGGGAAGGGCCCACAATCAATCACCAGACCATGCTGACTCTGCCACCCTAGCTAACAATGTGTTAACTGCAACCTAGGCCGGCATCTGTTCCTCTCTCAGGGTCTCCTGCTTCTAGATTGGCCCTGTCGGACTCCATATTCTGCACTGCAGCCACAGGGTCTGAAAGTACAAATCAGACTGTCACTCCCTTTATCCCTCATGGGCCCCATTGCCTTTCAAAACTTCCAAACACAGGGTATAAAGCCCTTCCCACTCCCATTGCCCTGCACCTCATGGCTGCGCTCCTCCAATTCAACTTCCACGCTGCCTCTAAGCACACAGCCACTGTACTCGCTGTCCCTTCTCAGACGCTCGACCCACCCCATGCTGGCCCACTGCTCCTCCCTCTCGCTCCACACCTCTCTACCTGCTTCCTGGGTGCTCATCTGCAAGCTCCCTGGGGGCCCAGGCCACGGTTGTATGGTTCAGATTGGTACTCCAGGGTCTAGGCCTGTATATGGAAGAGTAACTCCTCAGTAATTACGTGGAGAACACATAGCAATTATTTGTAAGACCTGGCTTCAATTCTGAGTCCTTGTGTGAAAACAAAAATGCTGAGTTTCCATTATGAAATGGCATACAAATGTTTTTCGGGTCATTCAAATAAAATTTATTGATGTGCACAAAAACTGAATTCAGAGAGCAAAAACAGAACCTTGATGAATTTTCGTACTTCCAAAAACGTATTTGGTTCAAATATACTCCCACGTGTCATTTGTGATGACATTTCAGTGTGTGTGGTGGCTAGACCCTAAGATGACCCTCAATGATCCCACTTCCTGGTGTCTGTGCCTTTATGTAATCCCCTCCTAGGACTGAAGTGGTGACTGGCTTCTAATCAATAAAATACTGTGGCCAATGTTGGTCTGTAGTTAATGACATTACTTCATGTAGGACTGTCCTGCTAGCAGACTCACTTGAGAGATGGTCCTTGATGGCTTAATGAAGTAATAGCCACACTGGGGAAGCCCACTTGTCCAGGAAATGCAGGGAGCCTCCAGATAAGCCAGCAGCCAGGGCCCTCAGAACTTGTGGTCCTACAACCACAAGAATTTTTTTCTTTTTCTTTTTTAAGGGTTTATTTATTTATTTTTAGAGAGAGGGGAAGGGAGGGAGAGAGAGAGAGAGAGAGAGAGAAACATCAATGTGTGGTTGCCTCTCACTCGTCCCCTGCTGGGGACCTGGCCTGCAACCCAGGCACATGTCCTGACTGGGAACTGGGAATCAAACCATGACCCTTTGGTTCGCAGGCCTGTGCCCAATCTACTGAGCCACACCAGCCAGGGCTCAACATGAGTTATGACAACAACCTGAAGGAGCTTAGGAGTGCATCCTTCCCTAGTCAAACCTCCGGATGGGACCCCAGCCCTGGCTGACACTTTGACCACTGCCTAGAGAGGACTTATCTAAGCTGTTCTGGGACTCCTGACCCAGAGAAACTGTGAGATCATAAATGTGTGTTCTTTTAAGCCACTAAGTTTGTGGATGTGTGTCATGTAGCAGGAGATAACTGACACTGTGTATGGTTTGTGAACACCTGTGTGGATGGGAAGGTGGAGTTGGGTGGGGAAGAGTGTGGGAAGACAGAAGTTTACCCAAGCAGCTCCGCCGTACATAGTGCCACGAGACGAATGTGGCAGCCCACCAGCAGGGGCAGTCACTTCTCTGCATCTTGGAGATGCTCCCACCATGATGCCTTTGCAACTCCAAATGTACGACTAGCCCTCATGCTGTGACTCACCCATCAAGATGGATGGTAGCCTTGACTTGGTATTGACTTCTGACACATATACACACAGTGTCAAGTAATTTTTCTTTAGATTGGAGCTGTTGAGGTAGGGAGGTTGTAATAAACAATGGGACAGTGAAAAGTGAACAACATTCTTAAGAAAATGAGGGTATGGCTAGTATTTCAGAATCAGCATTAACAAAACACATGCTGCATTCCAGGAGGATGTTCGCCATGGACTTTCCTGGTCCCTACGCACCAGGAACTGCATCCCAGCTTCCTCCTGCGTGGGAGCTCAGCATCACGGTGGAGGCATCTCTGAGGTGCTACAGGTGCCAGACTGTGGACATCTGGGCTCCCTGTAGAGGGAGCTCAACACTGATGAGCAGTGTTGAGACCTTTGCTTTCTCTCCAGGGTTTGTTCTACAGCTAAAGGGGTGCACAGAAAGATCGCACGTGGATGGTGTATGAGGAGGGAAAGAGTCAGTCTTAGGCAAATATAAAGATACGGGGCAAAATGGGCTTGTAGGCCCATATTCTCAGTGTAATTAATGTGGGGAGTACTTCAAGGCACAGGGAACACTGAGTTAAGAGAAAAAAGAAATTCCCCCTTTCAAGTTAAACTTGCTGAGTTAATTCATAGTGGAAGGAGGTCCAGATCATAAGCCCAGCAAACAACACTGGTGGCATGCTCCTCTTTCTTCCCGAGAGAAGGTGGCCAAATCTGGGCCAAGGGGAGGGCTACCATCAGAACAGCCATCCTGTCTGCTGATCTCACTTTACTCCAGTTCCCATCAGCTCTTCCCAAGTAGTTCAATCCTGCAAAAGAAGTGCCTTCCAGCCATTGGGAACTGGAACTCCTATGGAGAATAATGGCTCTGACTTCCGCAAGAGGCCTGTGGGGCTGCAGGGCGGTCACAAGAGTCTAAGTGTGTTTAGATGGACAGGAAAGGGGCACAGGACTGGTAAGAACAAAGGGAGGGCCTTACCCTTGGAACATTCACTGAGGGACAGCCAGTCAGGAGGTTTCTGGAGCACCTCTTGGCTTGTGACACTGCTGTGACCTTGTTCTTTACTCTTTCAACCACCTATGGTCACATTTAGACCCTCGGGTGGTTCAGCCACAATTCTATTTGGTTCAGTGAATGTGAATGCACACACATACACACAACCAGTTTTTCCTCCAATAATGATAAAGTTTTCATATAAACCACAGAATATATTTAATTCAAATTAAACATGAAACGAGAATAATGTTCAGTCCTTATCAAGTAGCAATTACACGTTTTTTTAAAAAAGAAGAGTCCATTTCTTTCTACATTCTGACAATCCAACAAGGCACAAGTTACATCCAGTTTGCTGTGGTGACGGATCCAGCAGTCACCACAGATGCTGACGGCTGTGAGGGGTCAGGGAGACACAGACTGCACTTCATACAAAATGACTCTGCAGCAGAATGAAGTCCAAGTAGCAGGAAGGAGGCGAGTTGCATGATGAATGGGTTTTATTAAATAGAGAGTAATGCGTTGCTGTTCTCATTCATTCCAAATTGCCATTGGTGCGCCTGCAGTGATGGCAGTGACAAAGCTCCACGACTATACTTTTTCCACTCCACGTTTCTGTTTCATTTTGTCTGGTGTGATTTCTTTCCTATGCAAAGAAAGCCAGCTTCTTGAGGACACAGATCATTCAGCTTTAAGTGTCAGCCTCCACTCTGTCGCTGGCCTGCGAGAAGGCAAAGTTCTGTGTGGTCAGGCTTCCTCCTTCCCTCCACTGAAAGCTGCTCACTGTTTGGTCTGCAGAGGTCAATGTCTGCCGGCCCCATTCCATTCACGAGGGTGGAAGGGGTCATGGGCTGTGGTGGCTTCCTTCAAAGGGCAGTACTTTCTGTATCATTGTCCATATCCAACAGAACGCGGCCAGGCAGGTCTTTGCTTGCTGAGTCTGGATGCGTTTCAGGAAGGATACTGCGAAGTGGTTCTGACACTCTAGAATTGGTGTCTGGACAAAAACACAAAAGATGTGTTATCAATGCATGGTCATGTCCAAGAGGCCACCCAAGGGTGCTCTGAGAGGAAGAGAAGATGGAGAGACTGAGAGTCAGCCCATGCATACAAACGTTACCTTACTAGAGGCACCGTTAGCCCTTAGAAGTTGAGTCAAGCCTTTGAGATCCCAGGGGCAGCCATGTGGCAGCCCCACCTCCTGACCCTGCTGGTCCCTTTTGTGAGCCCATGGCAGTCCTGAGATGCAACCCGCGAAGGACCCGCTTGCTCTGATGGAGGAAAAGAAATCTCATTCTTACCAGTGCCAACTAACACACTAACTGAAACCTCCTGACGACCTGTGGGTGCAGGAATAGGTGAGCTTCACTGGGAAGCACTCCCTCCTCTGAGGCTGATGAGTGTTCTTACTGTTAATGCTACGCCCTCAACCTCAGCAATGGTGACATGCTGAGACGTATCACTTTGGTTTATGGGGGCTGTGCTGTGCACTACAGGATGTACAGCAGCATCCTGCCCTCTATCCACCAGATGCCCATGGCACAAAGCCCTCTCTCCCTCACTGTGACAACCAAAGATGTCTCCTGATAGGGCTAAATGTCTCCTGGGGGACACAATTACCCCTAGCAGGCAATTGCTAAGGTAGATGGTCAAATCTCCTGCAAATAGTAATTTTCTCTTCTGTGTCTAAATCTTACATTTCCATTTTTTTTTTCATGTCTTACGTTGGCTGGAACTCCTTTATCAAGGTGGTAAATACATGGTCCATAAGCCACTGTCCCTCACTCCCATGCTCACCAGACACCTTAACCAATCACAGCCCTCTTCCTAGTGAGGTGATGTGTCTCCATTCATTCATTTGTGCACAGATACTTACTGAGCACCTGCCATGTTCCAGGCACAGTTCTACCTGAGGTGACAGCAGTGAGCAAGCCAGACACAGCTTTAATGAAGCCCGTGGTCTGGCAGGCACCCTGATCAGGAGAGAGGATTTGTTTCTCCAGTAACTGTAGGTACCAGCAAATGACAAGAGCCATGTTAGAGATTTGGGAGCTGGGGCCAGCAAGAAGGGAGGTGTTCAGATCTGCTGTAGTTTCACATTGCTGGGTTAGGGCTAGTCATAAAAGGAGTAGGGAGAGAACTAGAGTGAGTGGGAGGTGGAGTTCTTCCTTTACGCTCAAGAGTTGCTTTCTGTCCTTGCAGTGGTGCAGTTTCACCATGT
The DNA here is from genome assembly GCA_004027735.1 of Carollia perspicillata. Taxonomy (NCBI): domain Eukaryota; kingdom Metazoa; phylum Chordata; class Mammalia; order Chiroptera; family Phyllostomidae; genus Carollia; species Carollia perspicillata. The sequence goes on along the minus strand of PVKM010013703.1, from coordinate 7,621 downwards.
CTGACCCTGCAGGGAGCTGCTGTGGGCAGTACTTCTGCCCCACCTGCTCCTCACCCACACAGGCAGGGCTGGCAATGCAGGTACACTTCTGGGAAGCTTACTGCTTTGAGACTGGTCCTGCCCCTATACTTTCTGAAGTGTTCCTTTTCTCACATGGAATCCTGGGTTGGCAGACCTGTCCCTCAAGGTTTAAGTACCACAACTAAGAGAAATTTCTAGATTAAGGAAGGTGGCAAGGTATCAAAGAGTTCAGGTGCTTAATGCCATTTCAGATGATATGGTCTAATGATAACTGTAAAACCAACTGGACTGTGTTGAACTGCACCATCCAATGGTACAGTCAAGGGTGGTACAGTGCACAGAATAAAGGATGGCTTAAATCTGTCTTCAGCAGAAGGGAAGTCAACAGGGCAGGGACCATTTCTGCCTTGTTCCCAGTGCCTAAAAGAGTGACCGGTTACTAGAAGATGCTCAATAAATTTTGTAGCTGGCTGGCCGGACAGATGAATGAGTGGATGGACAACGGAACAAATTAATGGATGAAGAGTCATCTAGTCCAACCATCCTTCCAATCCTCTCCTTCTGTAGGTAAAGAAGTAGCTATGTCTAAAAGGCAACACTGGTAGAAGAAATCCACTGCAAATTCAATCCCCTTTCCCTAACCCAACAAGACAAGGGACTAGGCAGGGACATGCCTAGTGGGATGCGCAATGCAGGGGAAGTGTACACGCTGTTTAGATTTCTTTTTGTTAGTAATTGTATTTACATGCAAATTCAACACCCATCGGCCACAGCTGTCGTCAGAGGACAAGCATGCTCTTTTTTGGTATGACATATAAATTCTCAATTTGTGCTTTTCTGAATGTCTCTAGCTATTTATGATAAGCACATTACTCATATGTTCAAAAGTTCCTTTCCTCTCCTCCTGCAAGCTCTGTCTGGTTTGCCTGAGGTTGGCAGGTGTGTGCCTTTCCCCAGCCCCTCTCTCTTTCCTTAAAGGAAAACAAGTCCATTTACACACAACAAGCAGTAAGACCTGCAGCACGTGTGCAGAGCCACCTCCAGAAAGAGACTGGTCTCCACCCCAACAGCGGGCAGCATCGGCGCTCCCTGTCAGGGACGGTGCTAAGTGAGCACGCTGCCCACCATCCTCACTGAGCCCCCAGGCAGCACTGATGCCACCCTCGCAATAAGGGAGGGGGGCTCCAGAGGCTCGATCCTCACTTGGGGTGACAAGGCCAGTGCTGGACAGAGCCCGGGAACCAGACTGGCTGGACTCTGGAGTCTGATTCTTATCAGCATAACATGCTCCCTCCTCTCCAAAAAGGTCTGTATGTCCTTTGGTGAGGGTCTCGGGAGGGAGAGAAGACAGTATCTGAGGAGACAGTGGGTTGAGTCTTAAACAGTCTGGTTTGTTTTAGTAAAAAGGTTATTTTAGAAGATTTTTAAATACTTCTAAAACGTTCTGGCTATGAATTTACATGAGGCGCCATTTTTCATGCGGGCATTCCATCAACAAAACAAAAACAAAAGGACAGAGAAGAGAGGGAGGCCCAGGAAGAGCCTCTGCTCAGGCAGCATGTGCTGTGGTTCACCACCAATCTGGGGCTCAGACGTAACCAGGTCCTCCCTTTTCTATCTTAATCCAGCAATGGGCGCCCAGGGCCAGGACTGCCCTCTGTAATTTAGGGTGTGGTGCTGTCTATCACTTCATTTACAGTTATCGATCACTTTAACAATTTTCATTATGTGCTTAGGTTGTACACCCACCCTCCAAGCCTCCAAGGCTCTTTTGATAGTCACTTCGATAGGACCTAAACACATTCCTGAAATTAAACAACTGCCGTGAGTCAACCCTCTCCCTACCATTCATTCTCGTCCCTGAACTAGAGTGTGAGGGAATGACTCCTTTCTACTGTTCCTCAGTTTTCCAGGGCTGTGAGAGGCTTTCAGTCTGTAACAGACTTTGAGTCAACCTTTTGTCATTTTAGTCAAGAGAGCTTCTGTTCAAGTCTCACTGGATGTTCACTGTGACACGACACATATCTATTTATAAAAACAAACTGCAAACTGAAGCCACTTAAATGTCCAACTATTAGCCATAGTACGTATCTGCTTAACAAAATATTATGTGGTCAATGAAAAGATGGTTATAAAAACTAGATTATAACATGGGAAAGAGCATTTGATGTAAAGTAAAATAAAGATGTTAAGTCTGTATATGCCAACTAATTATCATCATGTACTCTCTTGCCTTCTATGGAAAAATAACTAGCAGGAAAAAGAACAGAATATGAATACTGGACTTCTTCAATTATAGAAGGGTGATTTCTTATTATTCTAGTCCCCAATTTGCTATAACAGCTATACTTATTTTTTAATGCACAACTTTCATGCTATAAAAAGAGCTTAATTTTAGCAAGAGAATACCATGAGAGCCAGCAAAGTGTCCAGTGTTTAATGACCACCTTGACAGAGACTGTTTGCACCACCACACAGTGGGTGAATGACTCACAGTGATTCTCAGGCTCAGGAAGTGAAGCAATATCTTCTATTCCTGAGCCTTTTTTAAAAAGGATCTTATTTATTTATTTTTAGAGAGAGGGGAAGTAAGGGAAAAGGAAAGGATGAGAAACATCAATGTCTTGACTCGACAGGGGGCTGAACCTGCAACCCAAGCATATGCCCTGACTAGGAATAGAATCTGTGACCCTTTGCAACACCCAACCAACTGAGCCACACCAGTCAGGGCCTGAGCCTTGTCTTTTTAATGTACTGCCAAATGGTGCACTAGAATCAAACTGTGGACACTTGGGCTCCAGACTTCCTGTGTCTGGGTCCTAGCAGACTAGGTGGACATGTAAGTCTTAAAATGTTGGCATATGACAAAACTCTGAATATCTACATTCTGTAGGTAAAAATAATAGTTACCATTTACTTGGACCCACTGTGTATTAAGAACTGTCAGCTGCTTTTCCCATTTTATCTAACACCAATTCTCACGAACAGTGCCACTCGACAGATCACCCAGGCTATACTCCACCTGACACTGCAGAGAGCTGAAATTTGAATTCAGGCGTGTCCGACTCAGTGTGCGCCCTCCCCATTGCACCTCTAGCCTGAATCGTACAGAGAAGAATGGAAACTGAAAGAGTACCAACACTACCCTGTGACCCCGTCACACACCTGTGAGCACACTTATTATTCAGAAGATTAAAGCAAGCATGAACAAACGAAGCCAGCCTCCTTTAGTGCATGCACTGTTAGTGGGGATGCAAGCAGGCAGGGTTAGAGTGACTGATTAGTATCAGGCATTAGTGCACAAATATGATCATCAAGTAGCAAAAATGCTTTGGCCAATCAGGTGCCTTTTCCTTACCATTAAATATTCCAATTTCAGTTCTGACTGATTATGGCAGGTCATACATCTAAATTATTTAATAAAATGTTTAAATTAGAAAACTCTGCTAAAATCTATAACTTTAAAAACAGCAAGATGTGAACTATTTCCATTCAGAAGCTAACATCCTACTGCTGTTTAGAGTAACAGTAAAGACAAGGAGAAGAGCCTCAAATGGCAGCAGAGTCGCCGCCTCCCAGGTGCTGGCACTGCGCCGCCAGGAGCTGCGGCCACACCTGCTTGGCAACAATAGCCTCTCCCAAGAGCTTATCTTAATCCCCAGGCCTTAACTCAACTTTTTAAGAGTAAACGCTCCAAACACTGGGTTTTCAAGAGTTTGTCTGTGTCAAGTTTTCCAAGTGAACCCCAATGTCACAACAAAGGACTGCCTGTCAACGGAAGGTCCAGGTCCCTCCTGGAAGAGTGGCTACACCCAAGAACAGTGAGCAGCAGCACTGGCCTGTGTGCTTCGAGCGGCAGTCCAGAGGACTTTAAGAAATTAAAAGTTAATTCGTAATACAAAGCTAATTGGTGTGACCTAGAATTTCTTGAGTTAGGAAAATTCATAGAATGGATTGGTTTTAAGATATTTAGCTAATACCCTAAGGAAAAGTAGTTTTACTATAATTTTTCACTTATCTGCTAATTGTAAAGTGCAGAGAGCACTACAGTGTTGAAGAAGATCAATAAAATAATCTTCTGGAATAAATACATCTTAAGTAACAATGGTATTAAAGAACGGGCGTAGTTCCAGTTCGCAGTGTTTCACCTAAATAAAAGGAAAGGTCTGGGAAATAAATTTTGATGTGTCACAAAAACTGAAGTGTTACAGGCTCAGCCTTAATTAGGATTTAGTCCCTTCATTCTTTGACCTCCACAACTGGGCAGCCCCATCTCTGTTGGGCTCATCTGTAAGGAGTCAGGAAGGTGGAACCCTATCTGTGCCCTCCTCCATGTCTTAGAGGTTGAGCTCCTGTTTTCCATAGAAAGTCTTACTCAGACCCAAGCTGTGAACACTTTGGCTAAGTAGCCCACTGAAGGCTTAATGCTCAGATCAGCTGATAAGAGCCATTGTACCTATGAGAGCCTTATGCCATCCAAATGTGGGCCAAAAGGCAGGATTCAGATGAGCCTCACAGCGCCTGTAAGAGCTCACGTGGTTTAAGAAAGCAAATGTAAGCATGCTAGAATGTAAAGGGATTTAGTGTGTGATCTTTGTATGAAGACTTTTTTGTCCTGAAAATTTTAAACATCAAATTAAGAAGCTCCATGCAGTTAACTTGCACTTAAAATTAAATTTAATAAAATTAAACATTAAAGCTCAAGACACAAGGGACCCAATTTCCCATGCTGACTGCACCCAAGTCCTCCTTGGCTGGGTGTGATGAACCAACCAATGACAGGTAAATCATGCCAGCAGAGCAGACTGCTTGTGAAAGGCTTACCAAAAAGAAAGAAGACATTCTTAGTATCTCATCTGACCAGCTTGAAACTGGGCCCTCAATCTACTGACATCTAGCTCTTGAATTTGGAGCCCTGCAGCTCCAAGTGCTTTTGACCAAAACGAACGTGACGTCTCCGTGCTGCAGGACAAAAAGCATGGGGGCAGATGGCTGCTCCTGAGCACAAGCTCAAAAGCACACACGCAGAACACGGCTAAGCAGGGGCACTGGGGCAAGCTGCTGGGCAGCTACAAACCTTAGTCCTGTTCACCTTCCCCACCTGTGAGGGCGCTAGGGAGGGCATCTATTAGGAAACAAACAAACAACAAACCACATGTGGCTTTGTTTTTCTAAAAAAAGCAGAGGTGTCATCAGAAAAAAGTTATTAACCACACTTATAGCACATGCAAATTACACATTATATTCCTGAAAAAAAGTATTATCAAAAGAGACTAATCAGCTAGCCCTCAATCATTTGGGGTACCAGTTTGGGGTGCCCCTTGGTTCATTTTCAGCTAAGTCACTCAGTATGGTAGGGGAGCCCAGAGATCGATTTCAGTTTCTTCTCTAACAACAGCTCCATTAAAACAACAACAAAATCAAAATTAAAAAATATATGAATACAAATAGCTCCACTGAGAAAAATTTAAAATTCAGCTGTTGAAAAAATAATTCAAAGCTCCTAATTACCATTTTAAAAAACACACTTAGAGAAAAGTCCATTCATCCTACCCTTAAATCAAATAGTGAATTAAAGCACTTTGGGTGGAAATTTCATTTTAAAGTCATAATTAAATAAAAACAATCATGCTCTAGATTGCCTATAAAAATGTCCTGTCAGGTAGCCTACTATAATATCTACAGTCACCAACACACCAAACAGGTTTCCATTGAATCAGAATCATAAGAAAAATCTCAAATTGTCTACTCTCATTTGATCCAGATCTCTCTTCCCTGAGTGTCCAATTTGGCACAAAATGTGGTTGCTTTTAAGTTATACCTGAAATGCTTCATTTACTACAAACATTTTTATTCTTAGAAGGAAAATGAGCATTTTAATGAGGAATTCACTAAGAAATGAATTTCATGCTCAAATACCTTCTTAGACAAATATATTGGGTTAGCCAAAAAGTCCCTTTGGTTTCCCCGTAAGATGGCTCTAGTAGTGCTTAGTTATCTTTAACTTCCTTTGAAAAAAATCTGCTAGATTGTATTGTGACAGCTGTCATATCAGCAAGCATTTTTTTTAAAAATTTATTAAAATTGGTGAATTTTTATGTAGCCATTTTAATATCAAAGCTAGAGCAGTATCGGCAACATTGGTGGCATATTATGCTTTATTATTTCAAGAAAGGTAAAAGTGCAATGAAACACAAAAAAAGATTTGTGTAGTGTACAGAAAAGGTGCTGTGAATGATCAAACATGTCAAAAGTGGCTTGCGAAGTTTTGTGCTGGAGATTTCTTGCTAGATGATACTTTATGGTCAGGCAGACCAGTTGAAGTTGATAGTGATCAAGTTGAGACATTAACTGATAACCATCAACATTATACCATGCAGGAGAGGGCGGACATACTCAAAATCCCCAAATTAAGTGTTGAAAAAAACCTGCACTAGCTTGGTTATGTTAATCACTTTGATGTTTGGGTTTCACATAAGTTTAAGAGAAATAAACCTTTCTGACAGTATTTCTGAATGTGAGTCTCTACTTAAACATAACAAAAATGTTGCATTTTTAAAACAAATTGTGATGGGCAATGAAAAGTGGATACTTTACAATAATGTGTAAAGCAAGAGATCGTGGGGCAAACCGAATGAACACCAACCACACCAAAGTTTGGTCTTCATCCAAAGAAGGTGATGTGTACGTAATGGGGTTGGAAGGGAGTCCTTTAGACCAACTGAAGGCAGCACTCCACAAAAAGCGTCCGCAATTAGTCAACAGAAAGCCCGTCATCTTCCATCAGGATAACACAAGACTGCATGTTTCTTTGAGGACCAGGAAAAAACTGTTACAGCTTGGCTGAGAGGTCCTGATTCAGCTGCTGAATTCGCCTGACATTCTACCTTCGGATTTCCAAAATTTGCTTAACAGAAAAAATTTCAATTCCCTGAAAGACAACAAAAGGCACCTGGAACACTTCTTTGCTCAAAAAGATAAAAAGTTGTGGGAAGATGCAATTATGAAGTTGCCTGAAAGATGGCGAAAGGTAGTGGAACAAAACTGTGAATACGTTGTTCAATGAAGTTATTGGTGAAAATGAATAATGTGTCCTTTGTTTTTACTTCAAAACTGAAGAAACTTTTTGGCCAAGCCAATTCATGTAGCGGGATCCTGAACATACAATAAAACTATAAATCTTGAGTCAGCAATTTTAAAGACCTCTAGTCCGTTTGAAGGCTGTGCCAACCGCGTGGCCTCACAAACCATGTGACCTCACAAACAATTCTGCTCCTTCAGCACAAAAGTAGCCCAAGACAGCATGTAAACGAATAGGTGTGGCTGTTTTCCAATAAAACGAAACTGACACAAACAGGCTGGGATGGGACTTGGCCTCACTTGCAGACCCAGCTGCAGATCACAGCGTAACCGGAGGGGGTGGTACAGAAGCCCAGCACAGAGGTCCTACTCACCCGTTACTATTTTGGAGGCGGTGGGCACTGCACTGGAGAGGCTGCCATCCCCCACTGGGTGGGCACCAGGAGGGTGAGGGGGTGGGGGCACGTTGGGTCGGTTCCTGGGCTTTGGTACTGGTCTCGGTCGGGGTAAGGTCCCGGCA
>PVKM010013702.1:0-29904 GCA_004027735.1 Carollia perspicillata | reverse complement strand
TTTAAAGAAAAGCACACTTAAGCTCCTCATAATAAAATTTAGCACAGAAATTTAAAAAATTAAAAGCAGCCAATGAACAATTTTTGCTTTTACTTCAAATGAGGAACAATAAGATTGAAGGCTGATTTTCAACAAAATTAATAAAAGACAGGAAGACAATAGAGCAGTATCTTCAAAATAGAGGGCAAATACAACTATCAACCTAGAATTCTATATCTAACAAAAAGTGTCTTGTGAAAAATAAAGGTGAAATAAAGACATTTTTAGACAAAAGCTGAGAGACTTTGTCACCAGCACACTTGCAGTGAAGGGAACACAAAGGCAATCCTCAGATAAAAGGAAAAATTACCATGTAAGGAGGCCTAAAGCTGCAGAAAGGAATGAGAATATATAATGTAAATATGTGAGTAAAACTAACAAACAATAATGATGTAAAACAGTAATTATAGTGTATTGTGCATGGAATACCAAAATGTATAAAAATCAAAGCAGAAACAGCAGGAGGATACTAGTAGAATTAGTGTTTTAGGGTTTTTGCATTCTGTGGAAATGAGTAAAGATACAATTTATGTTGACCTTTAAAAAGACCAAGAATGCATGTTTTAATCTCTAGAATGTCAACTAATATGTTTGTGAAAACAGATAAAATCAATAAATTGTTAGATCAAAAAATGGAATAACAAAAAAAATAATTAAATGAAGATAAGAAAATTGGAAAAGAAAGGAATAGCAAAATACGAGAAAAGTAGATGATAATACAGTAGATATAAAGTAAAATGCAAAATTAAATGTAATTGATTAAATATCATAATTAAATGACAACAATTTTTAGACTGGACTTAAAAAAAACAATCTATCCCTTAAGAGAGAAACCTGTATGATCAGATGTACACAGGTTAAAAATAAAGGATAAGGACATATATAATGCAAATAAAAACCAAAAGTAATCTGGTCCAGCTATACTAATATCAGACTCCATAAGCTATAAGCTTGAAACCATTATTAGAGAGGGGAAATTTTAAATAATAATTATTATATTAACAGTTATAATCCACCAGGAACATTTGATAATTTGTGATGTATATGTAGTTATAACCTCAAAATAATGTAAAACAAAACTAAAATATATTTTTAAAAAACCCACAATCTTCTTCCTAATTGAGAATTTTTAAATCTTGAGTAGATTTTTAATTTTGTCAATTTTAAAAACAAGTGGTCACATTTTTTATCCTATATTTATGATAAAGAAGCTTGTATTTTGATATTAAACCCAACTTAGCCATATGTTTATGTTTCTAATGTATGTATGTGTATATATATATGTGTGTGTGGTTTTTTACATGCAGAAGGATTGGATTTGATAATCTCTTATTAAGGTTTTTTAAAACTGTACTCACAAGAATGTAACTTTTTATAAAAAGAAATGATTATCAAGTTTTCTCCTTTCTGCAGGCTGACAGTGACCAGAGGGGAGAGGGGAGGGAATTTCAGGGGAAAAGGGGAAGGGTTTAAAGGAACAAGTATAAAGGACACATGGACAAAAACAAGGGAGGGTGGAAACAAGAGGGAGGTGGGGAGGGCTGCGAGGGTGGGCTGGGATGGGGGTAAAAGGTAGAAAACTGTACTTCAACAACAATTAAAATAAAATAAATAAAATAAATTTAAAAAATAAAGTAGTAAAATAACATGTAGTTATTATAGGTGATGTAGACAGATATCAATAATGAAAGGATATTCATTATATATTCTTAAGTGAATAAAATTGTGTTATAAAAATTTTTGTGTAAAAATGGTATCATTCATTTTTTAAACGCATGACAGAATAACTATCAGGGCCTGGGGTTTGTCTTCTTCAATTTTTGTGGCCATAGTTTTTTCATAAAAACTCAATTTCTTTAATGAATATATGTCTACTTCAAATTCTTTACCTCATGTGCACTTGTTTCATCAAATGGTATTATTTCTTATCTAAGTTTTAAATTTTATCAACATAAAGTTATATGTATTAACTTTGCCTTTTAATGTCTTTTAATTTCAGGGGAAAAGGGGAAGTGTTTAAAGGAACAAGTATAAAGGACACATGGACAAAAGCATCTATAGTAATAATAGTTTCCTTCATTCTTGAATTAGAAATCTGTATTTTTTCTCTATTTCCCTTATCATTATTGTTAGAAGCTTATCAATTTCACTATTTTTTTCAGACCACCACATTTGCATTATTATTTTCCTCTATGGTTTATTTTGCATTTTAGTAATTCCTACTCTATTCTGTAAAATTATTTTCCTTCCATTTACTTTAGATTGGCACTCTTTTTCTAGCTTCTCCACTTAGAAACTTAGACATTGAGACCACAGTAGGTAACCCTTCCTTCCTTTCTACCATAAGCATTTAAACATGTAAGTTTTCTTCTGCACACCTCTTAAGTTGCATTTTACACATTTTAATATGTGTATTTTCATCATTATTCACTTCAAAACATTTCACAACTTCACTTCCAATTTCTTGAAATAATGTGCTATTTATTTATTTATGTTATTTTTATTTTTATTGTTATTGTTATTCAAGTACAGTTTTCTGTCATTTACTCATGTGCTATTTAGAAGTATGTTATTCACCTCCCCAATATTTGTGGATCTTATAGATATCCCTATATTATTGCTGTCTTAATGAATTCCATTGCAGTCACATAATAGTATCCATAAGCATTTAATCTTTGAAAACTTGTTGTGACTCGTGCTAGAGCCCATCATATGGTCTAAATTGGTGAATGTTTCATATGCATCAGAAAAGAATGTATATTCTGCAGTTGTTTGGCTTAATGTTTGAGAAATTTCAGTCAGGTCAAGGTGATTGATAAACGTGGCTCCGATATTCTATATCCTTAGTGATTTATTATGTCATTCTACAAATTACTGAAATAACAGTGTTCAATCTTTAGGAGTGTAGATTTGTTGATTTCTCAATTTGAGAGCCCCTTCTATTTTTTCTTCATGCTTAATTCATATTGTATCTTTTCCACTTAATTTGTCTGTAACTTTATATTTAAAATGATTTTCTTTTTACAAACTATGTACCTGAATCTTGTATTTTTTTACTTTTATTTTTTAGAAACTTGTCTTTTTATTTTTTTATTGTTGCTCAAGCACAGTTGTCTCCACTTTACCCCTCCACCCTCCTCCTCCCCACCCATTCCTACCTCCCACTCTCAATCCTATCTAACTTTTTACTTTTAAGTATTTTTTCAAAACAAGGATTTAACTTTTTAAATGTCCCCTTTCCATATCACTGATTTCAACACTTGTCTTTTTCATTTCTTCTGTTGTTGTTCAATTACAGTTGCCCCAGCTTATCCCCCACTGCTCTCGACTGCCCTGCCCCCACACCACTCCCATAAATTTTATTTGACACTTTCTGCCTTGTAATTGTGGGTTTCAGCCCATGTAGTGTTTATTAATTTTTTTGGTTGAGAATGGTACTTTTATCTATTTATTTTTATTGTTATTCTATTATAGTTGCCCCAGTTTTTCCCCCCTTTGCCCTCCTCTGCTCAGCCTGCCTCCCCCCTCCTCCACCAGCTCCCACAGTCAGTTCCCACCATTGCCCAAGTCCATGGGTCACTCATACGTGTTCTTTGACTAGTCCCTTCCCCTTCTTTCCACCATTATCCCCCTTGCTTCTCCCCTGTGGCCATTGTCAGTCTGTTCCATGTTTCCATGCCTCTGGGTCTATTTTGCTTGTTAGTTTATCTTGTTCATTAGATTCCATAAGTGAGATCATATTAACTTTAACATATCTGTACTACCAATTTGTCATTTCCTTTGTTTTCTTTTTCCCTTTATTCCTTCATTCTTACCTTCTTCCAGTTTAATTAATTTTTTTAATTTAATCACACCATTTTGCACTATTTTTTTTACTTATTGTTTTCTGTATTATAAACCTTACAATATCATCCCTTAAAACTTGAATTTAAAATTACATCACTTCCCAGAAATAGTAAGATGATATAAACTAACAGCTCATTTACCCTTCTCTTTTATGCTGGTGTTATCATGTATGTTATATTTAAATGTCATGAACCTACCATATGGTGTATGGTTTCTGCTTCAATAGTCATATGTATTGAGAGAATAATAAGAAGAAAAAATATACATATAATCTTTTTTATTGACCTACATACTTACATATTTGTTGTCCATTCCTTTCCACAGCTCAGAATTTCCATCTAGTACTGTCATATCCCTTCAGCCTGACAACTCCTCTCAGCATTTTTTTGTCCTGTGTGAGGCCAAAAATAAAAGAGTAAATGTACTCTTTTATTTTTACTCATATCCAGAAACTATTATTTTGCTTTTATTTCTGTTGGATAATTTCACTGGGTATAGAATTTCTGATTAATATTTTTATACTACTTAAAGATGTCCATCTATGGAATTCTGTCCTGTATTTTTCTCTGTCATTGTTTCCCTAAAAGTACTATGTGATTTTTTCTTCTGGGTGGTTTGGATACTTTTTTTTAAATCTTGATTTTCAGTAATTCTACTATCTAGCTGTAGTTGTGTTTGCATTTATATTGCTTTGGATTTACTATGCACCTTGGAGCTTTGCTTATGTTTGAGAAATTTTTGATAATTTATCTTCAAAATATTTTTTGCCATATTGCTTTTATTCTTTTGATATTCCAAACATACATCATATATTAGTGTCAAATAGGTGTTTGAAACTCTGCTTATTTTTTAAAACATTTTATCTCCCTTTTTTATTAGCATTTATCTTTTTCCACATTTGTAGAAATATAATTGACATGTAACATTGTATAAGTTTAAGCATACAGCATAATGGTTTGATATATGTGTTACATATTACGAGATGATTATCACAGTAAATTTAATTACATCCATTACCTTGCATAGTTACAATTATTTTCTTGTGCTGAGAAATGTAGAGATCTACTTTCTTAGTAACTTTCACATGTACAATACAGTATTATTACTTATACTCACCATCTTGTACATTACATTCCCAGAACTTATCTTTTTTTTTTAAGATTTTATTTATCTTTAGAGGGGAAGGGAAGGAGAGAGGGAGAGAAATATCAATGTATGGTTGCCTCTCATGCATCCCCTGCTAGGAACTGGCCTGCAACCCAGGCATGTGCCCTGACTGGGAATCGAACCTCGATCCTTTGGTTCACAGGCCAGTGCTCAATCCACTGAGCTACACCAGCCAGAGCCAGAACTTATCTTAAACTAAAAATTTGTATCTTTTGGCCACTTTCACCCATTTCCCCACCCCACCTCCTGCCTCTGGCAGCAGAAATATGTTCTCTGTATTTATGAATTCAGGTTGTTTAGATCCCACATATGCGTGAGATCATATAGTATGAGATCCTTATTTGATCTTGCTTTTTCTTAATATGTAATCTAAAAATTTGCCAAATTTCACTGCTGTCTTTCAATGTTTTCTAGTAAGTTATTCATTTCAGATATTACAATTTTCAGTTCTATAATTTTTATATTTTTAGATGTAAGTTCTCTGCTAAGGCTCCCTTTCTGAGTCATCATTAATGATACTTTTACTACTTCAAAAATATTTTTAGAAGCTGCAAAAACCTTTTTTTCTAATTCCAGTATTTATTTGATCTTGAAATCTATTTCTACTGACTACACATTTTTTTCCCGAGTAAGGTCACTTTTGCCCTTATTTGCACATCTAGAAAACTTCATTACCTACTGAATATTATGACTAATATGTTATAGAGACTCTGTATTCTATTTTCCACTTTTTAAAGAATGGTGATTCTTATTCTAGTAGTTAGTTCATGTTTGTACTTAGATGTCAAACTTTATTTCCCCTGTTTTGGACAGCAGCTAAAATCTCTGCTAAGTTCTTTTATAGTTCCAGTTTTTGATTTCTTTTGGCCTTGTACTCTCTGCTATGCATGTATACACAATTCAGTTTGTAGTTTATGTAAGGATTTTAGAGTCACTTTCTCTGTTTTACTCTGTTTCGTGCCCTCATGCACATTAACCATCAAGCATTTTGCAAGCCCTGAATGCCGTTCTTAGAGTCCATAAAGTAACAAGAATGCAACTTTCTGACTGAGTTGGGTCATCAAGTTAAACTCTGGGAATATTTTAAGATAGAAAGAGCTTATGCATGTTAATCATTACATTTGGTTTAGTTTTTTATTAAATGTATTGGGGTGACATTGGTTAATAAGATCACATAGGTCTCAAGTGTACAATTCTATGATACATGATCTGCATATTGCATTGTGTGCTCACCACCCAAAGTTAAGTCATATTCTGTCACCATGTACTTGACCCCCTTACCCTTTACTACCTCCCACCCCTTTCCCTCTGGTAACCACCATATTGTTGCTTGCGTCTATGAGTTTTGGTTTTATACCCCACATATGAGTAAAATCATATGGTTCTTAGCTTTTTCTCACTAACTTATTGCACTTAGCATATTTTCAAGGCCTGTCCATGTTGTCACAAATGGTGGTATTTCATCTTGTGTTATGATGAGTAGTGTTTCATTGTATACATGGGCCACATCTTCTTTATCTACATGGACCCCATCTTCTTTATCCAATCCTCTATCAAAGAACAGTTTGGTTGTCCCCACATCTTGGCCGCCATGAATAATTCTGCAATAAACATAGGGGTGCATGTATATATTTGTGAATAAGTGTTTTTAAGTTGTTTGAGTAGATACCTAGAAGAGAGATTGCTGGGTCATATAGTAACTGTATTCTTTAGTTTTACAGGAACTGCTATACTGTTTTCCACAGTGGCTGTACCAGTTTACATTTCCACCATCAGTGAATGAGGGTTCCTTTCTCTCCACAACCTCTCCAACACTTATACCTGTCCCGTTGATAACAGCCAATCTAACAGGTGGGAGATGGTGTCTCATTATAGTTTTGATTTCCATTTCCCTAATAAGTAATGAAGTTGAATATCTTTTTTGTATATCTGTAGGCCATATGTATGTCTTCTTGGGAGAGGTATCTATTCAGGTCTTCTGCCCATATTTTTATTGAATTTACTTAAATCCATATAATTTTATTAACTGGTACCCATTTTTAAAATTACACTGGTGTTGAGTTGTATGAGTTCTTTATATATTTTGGATATGAGCCTCTTGTCATCGGAACTATTATTTGCAAATATCGTCTGCCATTTTGTTGATTGCTTTTTCGTTTTATCAGCAATTTCCTTTGCTGTGCAGAAACTAAGATCTGGAAAAATAAATTACGTAGAAGAAAACAGATTCTAAACTTATGGACCTTGGTCTTAGAGAATATTTTATGAATTTGACCCAAAAGACAAGGGAAGTGAAGACAAAAATAAATGAATGGGACTCTATCAAACTGAAGTAAAGAGTATGTGCTGAAATCTTTTCTCAATGCACATCCCTTTCTTCAAGGGGCAAAGGTCTCTGCTGTCTGTGGTCCCTCTTTAGTACTTCCATAGCTAATCTTAACACATTTTCTAGGGTTTATTAGTGTTGTCAATGGCGTATTCACAAAAGAGTTAGCTAGATGTAAGTTACTTTGCCATTACCGGAAGGTCAATCCTTGTTGTCTATAGTAGTTTAAACTACCCCTCAGGGTGCTTACACTTAAAGCATACAAAGACCCATCTGTCTCGAGTTACACAAAGGAAAGGGCTGATGTCTTACTGTAAAACTACTCACATATCTATTAAAATAGATAAAACAGAAACCTATCTGAAATCTTCTTTGTGGGTAGAACTTAAATTTATGTCTCAACAGCATTTGGTGGAGAATAGCTTGGAGGTTGCTCTGTTATACTGAAGGATTTGTTGATTTGGGCAGTGGCCTTAAGCAAAGACTAATATTCTTACTCCATGAAATGAGAGGCATTAATACACACTATCACCCAAAGGATACTACATAAATACTCTGTTAGGTTTAAAGTGTTAAATTACTTTAAAAAAATACTGTGTAAGTAGAAGATGTGTCTTGTAAGAGAAATATATTTTTTGCCATTTCTGAACAACACTCCCAATACCCTTTTTACTGATGCATAACTAGTATTTAATGATAATATTATTTGCATTTTAAATTACTTTGTGTGCCCTGGATATTTACTCTGATCACAAGACGTATATTGCCTTGGGGGGTGGGGCTGTTACGCTGCAGTCATAATTAACTTTTGCTTGAAAGTACTATATGATCTTAGAAAAGAAAGAAAGCTTGTTAAAAGTGCCTTATTAATTTTTCATCATAGAACTGAAAATTAACACATAATTTTATTTTGTTTTCTTTTGAAATTTTCTACCATTGCCTTAAACCAAAGATTATATTTTCTTCAGTTTTATGTTATTAATTGTTAAATTAAAGGCAGAGTATTTCTATGACCATAAACAGAGAATTTGATAGGCTTGTTGAAATTAATCTGCTTCCTATCACTCTATAACAACATAAAGATTAGAGTTTGTAATTAGAGTAACAGGTCCCAGTTCATTCTTGTTTTATTTTTCCTGACTAATTTTTTAAATACTTATTGAATTTATTGACATGAGAGAGAGAGGGGCGTGGGGAGGTAGAAGAGGGTAAAGGGGGGATAAATAGTGATGAAGGAGACTTGACTTGGGGTGGTGAATACACGATACAATATACAGATAATTAATTGTAGAACTATTACCCCTAAATCCTATATAATTTCATTAACAAATGTCACCCCTGAATAACTTTAATAGTACTTTATTATAGTACCAAAATTTTCTCTATATGAACAATATATTTTGTATTATTAATTATAACTCTAATCTCCCCAGTCACAATATTATGCTAATTCATTTGTGATAGCAATGTATATGAAGTAAAAATACCTGTTACATTTGTATATATGCTACTAGGTTCTGGGAAAAGGCACTATTATATTTTCATTATGAAAATTGCTTTTATAACATAACAAAAAGCAAGCTAGAATTATAAAATATGTATGCTTAAACAAACAGGGAATAATTTTACACGTAGTAAAAATATTCTTTTTTTTTATTTTTAACTTAATCTTTATTATATTTGTTTCTATTACCACTTAGTCCCCCTATACCCCCTTCCCCGCAGCAATCACCACATTTTTATCCATGTCCACGAGTCCTTTTTCCTTTTTGCTCAGTCCCTCCACCCCCTAACCTCCCCTCTACCACCAGTTGTCATCTGTTCTCTATCTATGAGTCTGTCTCTGTGTTACTTGTTAGTTCAGTTTGTTCATTGGATTCCACATAGAAGTAAAATCATATGGTATTTGTCTTTCTCTTACTGACTTATTTCACTTAGCATAATGTTCTCCAGGTCCATCCACACTGTTGCAAAGGGTAAAATTTTCTTCTTTCTTATAGCTGAGTAGAATTCCATTATGTAAATGTCCCATAATTGTTTTATCCACTCATATATTGATGGACACTTGGGTTGCTTCCATATCTTGGCAACTGGAAGTAGTGCCACAATGAACATAGAGGTGCTTATGTTCTTTCGAATTAGTGTTTTGGGTTCCTTCAGATATATTCCCAGAAGTGGGATCCTTGGGTCAAAAAGCAGATCCATTTTTAGTCTTTTGAGGTATTTCCATATGGCTTTCCACAGTGGCTGTACCAGTCTGCAATATTGTTAAATAGACATAAAAGTAATAAACATTAATACTAAGGTAAATTTCAAAGAATGTATAAATCAAAGTGAATGAAGAAACGAGCATACGGCAAGCATTTTCCACAGAATATCCAAATAAAGTGAGTGCAGTTCAATCCCACGACTGATTCCATTTACATAGTTAATGTACACACTAATGTAAATTCAAGTTGTAACCTGAAGCAGAACAGTATCATGTGCAATATTACTTAAATTTTAAATTAATTTAGATATGCTTTATATTTTCTCTGAACAAAAACATATGCTATCTGATTGGCAGTGTTGCTACAGCTTTACCATTTAACTAATAAGTGATCAGATTTCACTTAAAGGTAAAGGTTTTGAACCAGTTCTATTGGGTGGCATGCCACACAGTGGTCACTTTATGTCTTCCATTTAGACAGTGACACACAGTATCTATTTATCTACAGGTAAAATTTTGCTGAAAAAAAACAAAACATTAGAACATCAGAACATTTGGAAAATTGTTGCATCTATTCACAAACATAAACACTATTTGGGGGATGAAGTTGTGACATACACTTCTTAGGCATCTTGGGGTGGAAGTGTGTACTTCCTAGGCAGGTGCAAATATCTCCAAGCTGATGATCATATTTTAAGACCAAAAATAAAATTAAAAGCTAGGTCACAAGTATGGTCTTTTGGTGATTTATTCATTATCAATGGTTAAGGAAAATTTCCATGAACTTAAGTCACAATTACTTCATTTCAATTAAACTTAAAAGATGTACTGAGCACATTGTTTTGTGAATGTGCTCAACGTGATGGAGAACCAAAGGTTCGTCTCTGTCCTCTGGAGCTTCCATTACAGTAACAGGATAAACCAGTGGTTGGTAAGAGTCATAAACATGGTGTGAAGGGCTTTCTGAGCTACAAAGGGCACTTTCTGAAAAGAAAGTGACTATAGCTGAAATGACACTGGAAAAGTAATTTAGGATATATGTTGCTGAAATTTGGAAGAAATTTATAAATAAATAAAATAGTTATGAGGATTTATTAAACAATGTTTGAGCTAAGAATTGACACCATATGTTCCAAGATCACATTTCAATATTCCACCCCAATGGTTTGAATGTTACTAATTTCTATCACTGAAGAGTTTTAGCAGTCTGGTATTCAATGACTTAATTCTAGACTATAAAACTCATAGCAGAAGGATGCTATATTATGAACTGAGAAGTTAATAATAAGAATCATTCATTTAAGCTGAATGGAAAAAAATGTTAAATATATTTTTTGGTCCAGTAGCTACACTGATAATAACAGATAATCAGTGAGTACAACAGCAAGGATTTTTTTTAAAAAATTGCACAAGGTCTGTAATCTTTTATTTGAGATATAAACCCAGCTTTTCAATTTCTTCAAACCAAGGCCATCCTATTGAACACACAGTTGAGTGTCATTTCCACTCTAGCATCGATTTTCATAGTACACTGAAATAAATCCTGCAAGTATCTATAACTCATTTTGTTATCCATGAAGTAAGGACTATCAAGCAGATCTTAATTGCTACTTAGAAGTTTGCAACAAAATGCAATGTGATCATTATTATTATAGTGTTGGCACCTGAGTGATTTTTCTGCATCATCTAAGTATTCTTTGAACAATGTTTTTCCCTAGCTTACTGATACTTCAGAATATAAGTTAATTCTTATGTAAAAAGAGTTACATTGTTAAATTACCTTGGGAAGTTTAATGTTAAATACAAAGTTTACCTTAAAACAATCAAAATTTAATTATTCCAGTGTAAAATTTCAATAAGAGATAGAACATATAACAATTCATTAAATTATTTCATCATATAATTTGTTTCTGCTTTTGTAAAAATATACATACAATTATACATGTAAAATATTCACCAGAAATATTTAAAAACTAATGTTATATACAGGTAAGGAGACATCCGTTACATTTCTAAGAATTCACTGACATTGAATTTTGATTTTAGCAAGTGGTCCTGGTGCTGCCCTAAGGTGGCTCTCTCTCTAAGGTACAGTGGTCTTTATGGAAGCCAGTGGCTTCCATTACAACTTGTGGCAAACACTAGGCCTTTGACTGAGTAAGGAAGTCCCTATTCTAGACTTGTTGCTGTTATTTTAGTCAGTGGATTTCCAATGAGACACATGTGTGAAGAAAGGTCCTTCCACTGCTCCTGGCCTTAGCTGAGTGCCTTTCTTGCCAGAATTCTAATTTCAGTTCTGTGTCTTTGACATGGTTGGATTATATAATCTTATGTGTAAGGTAAGTTAAAGGGAAGCAGGCATTAGCATATGAGACATTGTGGTACAGAAATGCTGTCATTCACACATGAGGGAGTATGTTCAACAGTCTAAAGTGGGGTCCTTCAGTCAGCCAGAAACTTGGCATTGTGTTGCCATGAAAAAATTGTTACTTTTTTTTTTGCTTGTTTCCTCTATAAATGAAGCTGAAAGTAGTAAGTATTTAATATGTTAGAGATGAAGATTCATCTGAAGCACTTAGTGAATAGTACATTTTAGTTATTTTAATTATCATCTTCGCCTTAGCAAATAAATGCATATACACGTCGAGATTTAAACATTTATCTTCTTCCTAACACAGTGGAAATATGTTAAACAAACCCGATTCCTATCTGTGTTTATTCAATAATAATGGCTACTCTCCTGGACAGACACATAGAGAATGTTAAGGTCCAGACTCCTTTTTAATAGGCAACTTTTCTGATTTTTCATTACAATCCAAAAGAAAGAACCTTAAGATCACATAATATTGAACTGTAACCATGCCTGGGGCATCGAATAACACCCCCACCTCTGTGCTCACACACTTTTCTCTGTCCGCCCTCATCTGCACCTATGTAAATCTGGGTGATGATTCAGCATCCGCATGAATTGCCTGCTTCTTCCACGAAGAGTTGCCCCTGCCGACACTACTCCGTTCATACTCTAGCTTTCATAACATTTCAAGAGTCTTCGTACTATTTCTCAAATCAATTAGTTCACAATATAAAATGTAATCTATATACAGGAGAATAGACAAGACAATTCCCAGTCCACGTGAAAAATGATTATCTAAACTTATTTTTAGAATATTTAAGCCCCATTTTAATCAAAACCTTTTATAGTATCATGAGAGATGTGTAAATTACTTGAATGATATTTCTCCCCCTTTAAGGATAGAAATTCAATCTCCTTGCTTACATACTAACTTCAGGCAAAGTAGGTCAAGAAGAATTTAAATGAATTATTCAAAATTGAATAAGAAATGACTTAGGAACACCATTATCATTGCCAACAAGTCAATATTTAGGCTGGCTAAAGAGGAAGAAATTCTGAAAATTAAAAAAAACAAAGCTTTTTCCTTACAGTATATCCCTAATACCACCGATGGGGTTGTTCGCAGATTCTAGTGGGATCACAGCAGTCCTGACCCAGCTGAGACGGATGCTGCTGCATCCAGGGTACAATAATGGGTGCAGTGTCTTTGGCTGCAAATTTTTTGTTATCCATACAAATTTCTGCGCCCCCCATATGACTCCACAATCCATTATTCATCATACAATCCTGGCAGATGCTAACTGTATGAACTCTATAAGCTACATTTAATTATGTTCTACTAGAAAGATGGGATATTTCATATCGTAATAACAATACCTCGATTCACAGGTTTTCTTTTGGGAGGCCAGCCCTAAACAAAAGTGTCATGTTAGCTTCCTTACCATTATGCCATGATACCACCTTTAACTGAAATTCTCATTATTAGAGTCACAATAGCATTAGATTGCAAAGCAGGAGCATTGTCTCCGGAAGCTACCATTGTAATACCTGCACAGGGGAAATATACAGCATTGATAGGGTTCTTGGGAAGACTGCCAGGGAGGAACATGTTCATGGGTAATAAGCATTAGAGAAAAGGTGGGGAATGAGCATGATTATTAGACTGGTAACTGTGCAGGTAAAACCTAGAAGTTAAATGAATTATGTATATCAATGCAAAAATGGGTTATGATTTTTATTTCTTCATGTTTTAAATTTGTGGCACATATTTTTGAAATAACTAAGATTGCTTCTGTCTTTCAACTTTTGAGGTGTGTGAAATCCAATATTTTTGTGAAATCTAAAGATAACTTCATTTATTTACAGTCAATAATAATACTAATAAAGTCAAAAGGGATATATTTAATTTGCAATTAACAGCAGTAAGTAGTGATGCAATCACCAAATAGTGAAATTTTAATTGTTCTTCCTTGTTACATTTAGGGGATAGACATTACCTAAACTTAAGATCATGGAACATTTCAAATTCAAAGGAAATGCTGAATTATCTTTATGAAGCAGTGTTCGGAAGCACAATTTTAATTACTTTATTTTTTCATAACCATTCTGTTTGGTGGATTCTTACAGAGAAAAGCACATATAAAAATATCACTGAGCAGTCTACTCTGTCACTTATGATTCATAAATACCACTTCACTTTTTGCCAAATAGTGCCTTTTCCTTAACTAAATCTGGAGAAGTGTATGATAATTCTGTTTTCAAGATTTTAAAAAAACTGTGTCAAAGTCATCTGGCAATGGTTGAAAATGCAAGAATTTTAAACTGTTTTCTAATAAATCTATTTTACTGTGTGTACACTTATATATAAATGTCTGCAAGCAACATAGTCTTTAGGCAATCTGAATAGGCTAAGAGGCAAGGAGTTACCATTTCTTATGTTCATATGTTTTTAACTATTAATTTTATCTTAATCTTTTTCCATATAGAATTTGGGAGCAAATTTGAATGCGAGATTTTTGTCCTATGTCAGCCGAAAGAAGCTAAGGTTTCTCTTCACACAATGAACTGGCCCACTTAGTCACATATACATGTAGATATTTTCTCCCCTCCACAGTCGATTATCAGTCTCCCCTTTATTTCTAACTATTGCTGTTTATATGCCATATTACATTCTCTAATTTCCTTTTATCTTTTCTTTATTTTGCAGCGTCTCAGTACGTGTCTTTTTAAGACAAGTTAATTTAGCCAATTACTCTAGTTTGGTTGCAGATAAAATCTTTAATTTATCCAAGCCTCTCTTTATTCTTTCTAGGATACTCTATCCATTAATTTCATGAAACATTCTAATTGTCCAGTTTAGGGAAAAGCTAATTTCTCCATGCACAGGGCATGCATGTGCACACACACACACTCACTAAGATGCAAACCAATATATGCCTATACTTTCAAAACTAATTTTTCTCTTCCTCTTTAGAACTGTTTTGCATTTTTAAGATATTTGAAATAGTAATAGATTTCAAATTGAGAAATCTATATTTGTTGTGTATTATGTCATACTTAAACTTCTAATTCATTTACATTTTAGTAAAACTAAGTTTTAGTTCTACTCTTGAGAGAATATTTTGACAGGCTGGAGTATGCGGATATAGGATACCTGCCTGGAGGAATGTCTGAGGAGTGATTGAAAAAGTCAGAAAGTGTAAGATTCAAAAGCTTGGTGCATTTAAAAATAAAAGTGCCATTTTTCATTCACCCATTCATTAAAACATTGCACACACTACTTACTATTTTAGGCATAAGGGCAGATGTAAAATGCCATGCCAGATCTTCAAGCTGGGGAGAGAGATAAGAAATACATGAAATGATGTATGCAGTATGTGCTAAATGAATGCATACAAGGAAGCATTTGGTCCTACCTGAGGCAAGTTTCTCAAAAGAAGGATGTTTCGAAATAGATTTTTAAGATGATAGGAACAGCTTGAAAGTGTCTATTTTATGGATTTCTCACTTCTGATGGTATTATTTAAGTAAGTCATTAATATAGACATTTCTTGTATAACTTGGCAGTTTAAATATCTTTACCCTTATACAGATATAAAGTCCTTTTGTTTCGGATTTCGATGACCTAGAAGACATTATACCTGTTTCAGTTGGTAGATGACCCGCTTCTAAATATGTGTTATCTGTTACTTTCATGTGTGAGTAGGTTTTCTATTCCTACCATGTAAACAAAGCAATGAAAACAATACACTCAAAATATAACTATTGATAAATATCATAAGAAGACTACAGCCGCAGAAAGTATATTTAATGTTTTAAATATTTAAATATTTAATTAATAGATTTTTTAAATTTGAGGTTACAGTATTTGTACACCTTCTCCTGCATCTTTGCTTGTCTCTTTTCTGACTCATTTGAATTATGTTCCTTTCCTTTCTTTGAGCCTTAAGCTTGAAAGTCTCCCCCAAATTGTCACACTTTATTCCTTGTTTCAGGGTCTATTTTCTAGAATGCCAAGGTCAACACAATTGGTACTTTGGGATGGGCCTTTGGAGTTAGTTACTTAGCTCCCTGGAAACAAAAACTGCTGGCCTTACATGGTATCAACATCCCCTAAGCCTGCCCCTGCAGCTAATTATGATGTGTAGGTGGAGGACAGGCTTCGGAAGGGAACTTAATTTGGGGAACCATGCTATTTATTAAGATTATGATGTGAAGAAACTCTGTCAATAGCACAATTGATTAAAAGAGTCGAGGAAGAAAGTTTCCAAATTAGTACATGCTCAGAAAGCCAGAGCATACTACGGAACTTGCAACTTTGGTAGTTTTTCTATGACAAACTCAGTGCATTCAGGGTGAAAGAATGGGACACTGAGACCTGGAGTGGGAAAATGGGAGGACAAGCTTGACAACAGAACCCCAGTTTTAGCCCTTCTCTATTACTAGAGGGTACACTTCAGTCTCCCTTATCCGGAGACTATATAATGATATCCCATGAGACAAGCGTCTTGCAATAAAATCCACTCCTCTTACTCTCAAGATGTGCTCCCTTCACCCCAATTGTCTGTAGGCCTTAACCGAAGTCAGGTCCCAACGCAGCCTCAAAAGGGAAAACCAGATCCATACTCCAGGGAGGAATAACCTATACTGGAAATACAACGGCTGCGCCAGGCGGCGTGGGGCCAAGAAACCAAAGGGGATGTGCGGGTCTGGGTCTTAGGGCTGGTGGACTGGGGAGGCAGGTAAAGCACAAGACTGGATAGGCTCAAAACCTCATGGATCAGGAGTTCATATTTCAGAAAGGACTGCAGTTGTTCACTTTAATAATTGACTGTGTTTGCCACCTAAAATCTGGACTAAATAAAATGGGAGTGCAAGAGCTGTCTTGGCAAAATGTTAAATAGCCATCAGAAATTTCCAGTATATGAGAATGTTATAACTTTTTATGTGTAATTCAGGAATTCACCACACGACCAAGCTGCCCAGGAATATAAAAGATACTCTCGGAGGTGGGTACAAGTACCAGAGTCTTTGATAGTTTGGTAGTGACTGTCCTCTGTAGGTTGAGTTTTGTTTGCTGTTTGTTTGTTGTTTGTAGGGAATCCAGCCATTGGCCTGCTCTCTTAATTCTCTTTAGGGAAAAAAAGGGGGCTCTGGAAAGGCATAGGGTAAGTAGCAGCAATTAATCACTAGCACCAGGATAAATATAGTCATCACAAGTAGGCAGTAGGGACAGAGGGGCAGAGAGGACCTTGACCCACAAAGTTCTATGGTTGCAGCTAACAGAGCACGATATCCCCATGGCAATGAGACAGATGGACAGCTGAAAATGTTGCTATATGTTTTACGTGATTAGAATAAAAATCAAAAGCAAGTTAGCAGTGCCTAATGACAACTATTGCAATGGAAACTCAGAGCTACTTACCTAGTTTCCGAATATAAGCTGTGCCAGACACACAGTGCCCTGACGGGAGGGGTGTCCGGGTGACCGTGAGCAGGGGACCCTGCAATTCCACAGCATGTGTACGCAGTAAATATTCCTCCAGTATTTTTTCTGAAGAATCACATAGCTACTGGCTGAGATAACTGTGTATTGGTGAATAGGAAATATGCAGATTTTTAAAAGAATGTTAGGTATGGGCTTCTAGATGACACTGATACCAGGAGACTGGAAATGCCACCATGGTTCACCAGTTAGAATGGGGCGAAGATCAAGTGATAAATGAAGTTTTGGCTCGAGGTTATTTTACAGGTCTGTGGGCTCACCTTGCAGTCATGTCCCCAGTGGGCTGATGTGTTGGGAGAACATAGATGGATATGTGTTGTACGAATAGGCACTGGGTGGGGATATGAATGTTAAAGACCTTCTCAGTTTCCCTTGGCTGCCTCTTTCCTGCCACACAGTCAACAACCTACCCTGCTGGTTTTCCTCTCTTCTACTATACCTGGACGAAACGTCCCAACAGCATGACGTTTAGGTGCCTGTGGACCTGACAAGGGGCTGAGTGACACACTTTGAAATTGTGAGTAAGTTAGCCCTCCACAGCATAAATGTTGACAATGGGAAATGGAAGGCTGGAAGAAATTGAATAGATAAAGTTCCCCTCTTTTTGTCTTTCCAGGACTGTCCTGTGATGTGATCTCCCACTGCAAACCTTTTAGAAAAGTTCCGCTTGCCAAGCAAACATACGTGCTGCAACAAGGAGCTGCGCCTGTTTAAAGACGCTGTGTGGACAGGGCTGTGGTCACGGGAGCGACTGCGGCACAGTGCTTTTCCTCTGCGTCACTTCCACCTTTCTGCCCGCCCCTGCCAGCCTGGGCTTGGGCTTTCCAAACAGCATCAGCACTTTGTTCCATGCCTCAGGCAATATGCAGAGGACAATATGAAGACAACCTCTCTTTGGCCAACCAGGTGGGGGTATTTTGGGACTATATCACATGTTCATTGCGTCAAAGTTACTCAGTATGAAAAAAATACAAATTCAGCCTTATACGTGTTTCTTTTTTCCGTTTGGCACAGATTATATTAAAAGTAGCCAGTGTGGACAAAACATCGTAAAAATTCATATTAAAATGCCATTCATTTAGTCTGTCCTTCACTTCTTTTGGAGGTCTTTTAGGTTGACAAATTGAATGAGAACTTATATGCCTACCTCCTCTGAGCAATAACTATTCTGTCATTTTTTCTTTTGAATTTCAGTCAGTTCTGACTAAGCACTGTATCAATTTCTCCCTCTTCCAGCAAAGTCATTTCCTCTGCTTCTGTCTCACTTACCATCTGTGTTATCAGGTAACCTAAGATAATAAAAATTTTAGCTCACTCATACTTCATACATAAAATGATTTGTGTGCCAGGTTTAAAAAGGCCAGGCAACCTGACAGAGATACGAGCTGTGGGCTGCAGGTTGGTGGCAGTTGTAGGCATGGTGGTCTTGTTAATGATGACCAAGGGAGAGCTGGGGGGCGAGAGGGCCACTTTTTCTGAAGACCAGCAGACCCTTCTGCTGCTTCAGGCTAGCCCTCAATGGGCCTGCACGGTCCTCTTTGTTCTTTATTCTCCTTGCAAGATGACTGGGCATCAGGAGGCTAAAATAATCCAAGAGTGTAATACAGTGCAGAATCAGGAATATAGTGTGGGACAGAGTTAGGTCATGAAATTATAGTAAAAAATAAGTGAGGAAATAATCGTTCCAAGATTTGTTTGTGGCAGAGACAATGCTGTTCACCAAATCTCATTTTCTTGTCTTTGTGGATTGTGGCCGGATTCCTGTGCTCCCTTACATTTGGTGACTGAGTTCTATGCACCTGGGAAGAAGTGGCGTGTGCCATTTCCAGGCCTTATCCTTAAAATCTACTGTGTGACCTTCCACTCAACATAAAATGCAAGACCTTGAGGCCGCAGGGGATGGCCTTCCCCTCCACAACAAACTGCATTTGATCGTCATAGGAAGTAAATTGATTTTAGGTGAGCCTAGTAAGACTTGGGATTGTTGACTTTAGCAGTTGGCCTATCCTGTATCTTTCTCTCAACTATTTTCATCAAAAGTCAACATTAGTTTTTATTTCTTGTAGATATGGATTAGAGCAAAAGAGATAACAAATTTGTAAACCTAGAGAACAGTAGAGGAAAAGATTTCTCTCTTTATGTCACTAATTGTTGTTAGTACTCTCTTAAACACAAAGAGGAGATACATGTTTATTTCTTTTAATAGAAAATGAGAGTCCTCAATCCACTCCATAAAAGTTAATTCTGGTGACTAAAATGGATGTACTAAACTTGGACTCTTAAAAATGAGACATATAGAAATTATTTTCCAAAAAATGTCATCATTGGAGGCTTACATATATGGAGAACTATTTACATACACCATTTCTTATCACCAAGTATTTTATTAATTATTATATACTAATCAGCATAAACATAAATGAGTAGGGGTTTCAAATGCACACTCATTAACTTCCTCTGGGCTGATTATGCAATGTCATTTTACAAGGTACATATTATACATGACCAAATGTTTCTTTTTGCAATTTTATGTTAATTATTAAACTTAGAATTAGCCATTATGAATAATTATTAACATATTCTATTCATTACTACTATCATTCATATTTTTATAACAGGGACTACATTCCAGGAAGAAAAACCTCATTACATTCCACTATCATTTGTATGCTTTGCATTTCAATCATTTAAAATATCAGAGAAATAACTAACATATTCAAGGGAAATTTGAAAACTGGCCTAATAAAAATAATGAGACAAACAAAATTCTCGTTATTTCTCCTGACTCTATCTTTGTTATTTTTCAGACAATATTTTCTCAATACAGACGTTATAAAATGAACACAGTGATTTAACTATGTTTCTGTAAATGATGTAGAACAATAATTTATGATATTATATAACAAGGAACTTTGGTTGATTTGTCAGTCTATGATTTGTTTCATCAAAGAAAATATTACACAGGACTTTTTTTTCTGAACAAAATGGCAAAATTTTTCTGTGAAGAGAAAGACAAAGGCGTATCAGAGCATGCGGATGCGTCATCTCAGAATTTGTGGGGGCTGGGAACATGAGCGCAGCACCTTGGGAAGCACACAGGAAGAAAGATACATATACATGTATAGTTTTGTTTTATAAAATATTCTGATACAGAGTATATTTGCAAACAGTCTATTTGGAAATAAAATAGCTCTCAGCATTGTTCACACAGGGAACAAGTCACCATAAGGCATAATTACAAGCAGTGAAAAGAAATTGTAAATGGGAACTTTGGGGCTTGATATAAACAAAAAATTGTATTAAATTGGGATGAGTCATCACTTGATATAGCAAGTTGCATTTCATTACAGATACTTACGGATATCAGAATTTGCTAGAGGTGTCTTGAGTCCATGGATACATGTGCAGGTTGCATGCAAAACTGGACTGGGTGGTCACTGGAGTGCCTTCTATGGTTTCCAAAGTTGGAAAAATCTGTATTTTGCTTTCGATTACATAGAACGAATGTTGTTTTCATCAGGTTTAGTACTGAATTGGCCAGAGATGGAAATCTTATCAAGTACCTTTGGATTTGTCATTATCAGATTTTAGAATGGTTGGCATAATGTATAATGTTTATAAAAACAATAAATCATCTCTTGTATTACAAAATACTAATTAAATAAATTTCTGTCAATGCCCCTCCTTGAAAGAATACATAAGGCCTGATAGAATAGATAAAGTATCTTATATACCAGTTAAAACTCAATAAATAAATAGTTGTATAGTTAGTTATGTCCCAACAGAAATTGACCATTTGGGAGTGCATGTTTTTTTTTATCTTCAGCATCGCAGGACAATACCCTGAAATATTTGTTCTCTGTATTCTTGTACACAGCTGTAGCACAGAACTGTAGGACCAGAGATGTGCTAACTGGATCCCTTTTCAATAAAGAGGTGATTTTCTGGTTCCGGGAGTGTGGCTGCTGGACAGCCTTTAGCCGTCAGCCTCTTCCAGGATTTCCTACCCGTATTCACTTACTGGTGGAGGTGGGGCTAGAAAGGCCCAGTTAGTTTGGTCAAATTTGGGAAAATTCTGATGAGTCATTTTTGTTCCTTCCACAGTACTTCTTGGGGGTCAGCTAAAGACAGGGTTTCTCAGTCTTGGCACTATTGACATATTGGGTTGAAAAAAAGTAAGAGGGTTATCTCATCCATTATAGGATATTTAGCATCATTCCTCATCCTCTGCCCCCTAGATGCCAGTTGGTATCCCTTACCCCCACCCCATCGCAAAAATAAAAATTGTCTCCAACATTATCAAAGGTTTGCCCCCAGTTGAGAACACTGGGCTCTCAGCTCTGCACCTTCTCCTAATTATCAGTTCTTCCCTGCCCTGCCTTGAAGTGTTGATGCGAGTGAAGCTCCACAATAGACATCTGAAACATAAACCTTGTTACAAACTCACAAAAAAGAGGAAAGGGGGGGGGAGGGAGAGGGAGAGGGAGAGAGAGGGAGAAGAAAGAAAACGCTATTTAAAAGCAAAATTGACTGAAGTCTCTAGGATTTAAGGAAATTGCCATAATTCAGCAAATCTATTTTCAGCTCCTTGCAGTTGGCTATTGAAAGAGGCAGAGATTCCAGCCTGAAATAAGTAGAGAACACTTCAGCCAATTCCCTTAATGGGTCTATAGATATGTAAAGATAGAAACACGGAAATTTTGCAGGTGAACTGAAATGCTGTGTACAATTTAAAAGCGGGGATTTTAAAAATTACTTTTAGGTTGGGTGGGGCCAATGGTCAAGTCAGGAGAAACATGGAGACAGTGCAGACTGGAGGTAGTTGGGGCCTGTGAAAAATTTCTTCTAGGAATTAGAGGGAAACGCCATGAGCATATTGGTGTTATGACACAGATACACCTTTTTCTCACTTCTAACCCTCAGTAAAATCTGTTATTCCCATAAATTCGCAATTTTTGTTCCAAGTTTGTTAAGGTAGGCTTGGGTGGGGTGGGGGAGAATAAATATGAAACAAACAATAATGCTTTTTCCCAATTAGTAGAACCTTATAAAGACTGGTTCTATTGCTGGTACAAGATGACTCTCAAATATTTCTAGCCTCAGATCATACCTCTCCTGCAGTTACCAGTTGCTGGCCCCAAGGTATATTTTCATGTTGGTAGTTACAGGCTTTGTCTTTAATCTCTAGCCAGGCCTTCCTTCTTTAATCACTGTGGTTTTATGTGTGGGGTAGACTGTTGGGTTTCTGCTCTTTTTTTTTTTTGGATTTTTATTTTTTAATTGGGGGAGGTGTGGGTCAGAGCTGGGATCACTCTCCTCTGAACTTCTTCCAAACTGTCTGGAGCTGAGAGGCCCCAAACTGGATTCAGTATCCAGGTGTGATAGGTATTCTGAGCAATTCAGAGAGCTCCTCGGCCTGTAATAAGATGAGACATGTCTTCATTTGTCACTTAAAGCACTTCTTTGAACAAATATCACTAGCCTACAGTATGTTTAAGAGCTGTCACCTCGACTCGTATTGTAGTTATGAGTCAAACAGTGGATATGAAGAAGCTAATGTATCTTTCATCTTAAATAGCTCTTAAAGGTTTTATTTTTGTTGTCGTTGTGTGGTTGTGAAGTAGTCCAGTAATCTGCTGTTGTGTAACGAAGTGCCACAAACCTTAGTTCCTTGAATTAGCCGTTTTGCCTGTGATGTGTGGGTCTGGAATTTGGGAGAGTTTACTTGGCCATTCTTCACCAAACTGTGTGACGTGGGCTGGGGCAGGGCTGGATAATCCCTTTTGAAGACCACGCCCTTACTCACCTATCCCAATGTGGCCCTTGATCCATCTGTCTCTTTCCCTTAGTTCTTATTTTCTAGTCTTCTTCAAATAGCTTATGTTTCTCACAGTTTAACCTCCAAGAAGGGCTTGGGTCCCCTTAACTAATAGCAATTCTAAAGAACTGCAGAAAAAGCCCAACTGAGGTGCCTATACCCCAGATCAATAGAGTATGGCTAGGAAGACAAATCCCTAAAAATTAAAAAAAAATCCCACATTAACATTATTGTTGGAAACTAGAAGTAAATTCTTAGGAGAGAGGGGAGCATTATACTTCTAATGAGATTTTATAAACTAAAAAATAGATTTTTAGATAAATATAATTAAACTCAATCTGTTTTGGGGACAAAAGTGCAGTAACAAAAAAGGGATATAAAAGTACACATATAGCCCTGGCTGGTGTGGCTCAATGGATTGAGCACCAGCCTGCTAACCAAAGGGTCGTCGGTTCCATTCCCAGTCAGGGCATATGCCTGGGTTGCCTACCAGGTCCCCAGTAGGGGGCGTGCAAGAGGCGACCACACTTGGATGTTTCTCTCCCTTTCTGTCTCCCTTCCCCTCTGTCTAAAAATAAATAAATAAGATCTAAAATAAATAAATAAAAGTATACATATGAATAATGCATAAAGTAATATATATCAGTGATATTTACCATCTACATGAAATACTTTTAGAAAAATATGCTTGCTTCATTTGATCATCTTGTTGCATTGAACTTTTTCTATAGATTGCATTCTGTTCAATTCCCCATCTGCTCACTTACTTTCCTGTGCATGGCTTTCTGAATCTAGCTCCTTATATTACGTGGAAGATGGGGTTCCACAACTCTTAACAATGGAAGTCAGCGTCTTAGGACTTATAAATATGAGGATCTGCAGCTGAGCTACTTACATAAAGCAAATGGTTGCAAAATATCTGTTTCCAAACAGAAACTAGAAAACTCTCCCCATCTGGGGACACTACAAAGAAACCTGTGGTTTGCCTCAGGGGCTGGGCAGAAGGAAAGGAACCACTCTTAAAGAAAAGGAAATTTAGCTGGCGCTACAGCAGGTTTGGGATCCAAAGTCACATGACATATGACCGTATCTCAGACTGATAAATTAAAATTCAATATAAAACTGATAAGAGATTGATAAATTCCCTAGCACCACTCAGAGGCAAATATATATGTATGTGGCCTTGTAGTATGTGGAGTATAGGTATAAATTTAAAGGTTATTTTAAGACAGTCACTCCTAATTTTATAACTCTAAAATAAGAAATGAATTCATCAAATGAAGGCTACTCCAAGCCCCAAGCAGAGTTAATACAAACCAGCACACACCTGGCAAGAACAGAGTGAAAAGAGAAACTTCAAAGGCAAAGAGAAAAATCATAAAGCTTTAACAAAAACAGACAGATTACCTGCTTTAAAAAAACACAATTAGACTGACAACACACTAAGCCTCTGCAAAAAAATGAAGTAATACTTTCAAAGTGCTCAGGAGAAATAATGGTATATGACTGGCCAAGTATTTTATATTAGCTGTCATTCAAATTTGAGGGGAAAATATAATGATTTTTACTTTCTAAACCAAGTTTTCATTTTCAGCTATTTAAAATCTCTAGAAAAGTTGCAAAAAATAGTATAATGAACATTGTATATGGATTACCTAGAATCATTACAATTAATAGTTTCTACATTGTTTTCTCCTTTTGTCCTATCGGTCTATCTACTTCTACCTACCTATCTCCATATACGCTTTTCTCCCTGAATCATTTCAGATTATCTTGCATACTCCATGACACTGGACTCCTAAGCACTTCAGTTTAGTTTTCCTAGGAATAAGAGTATTCTCCTTGGAAACCACAATCCACGATAACACTCAAGAAATAATATTGTATACATACTATGATATAATGCATGTATTGCTGTACAGTCCATACTCAAGCTTCTCTTGCTTGTGTAATGATGTTTTGACAGTTGTATGTGTCCAAGACCATCCAAAGTCCAATAAGGCATCATGCACTGCATTTGGTTGTCAGGACTCATTTCGGTTTCTTTTCATCTAGAACTAACTGTTCATCCTTTTTTTGGTCTTTGACATTTAGAGAATTCCTAAGTTTATATCATTATTTCATTTTAAATTCTTAAATTTGCCAGTATATTATAATCAATCCAAATGTAATCTATGTGAATATATATTTGATCAGACATGTTTAAGTAACAATGTAGTGAATTCCTGGCCTCAGTTACTATCATACAGGTATAAAAATACTCAGTTTTGAAAGTCAGGTAGACTTTCTGAATTAGTTGCTTCTTTCTTCTTCTCTTTCTCTTTCACTCATTTTTTTGAGAAAATGAAAATAACACTTCCTTTATTATTATATCAAGAAATGTCCATTTTTAAGTTTTTTAAAATTTAGTGAGTTATGCTAAGGATGAAGTACAACATGCCTTTTCACAATTGACAAAGATTCTTTGCCTGACCAAACTTTAGTCAGGCTCCTAACCTTCTCCTAGGCCCTTCTGGGCACTTCCTTATAAATCTTCTTTTAGCGATAATCCTGCTAATTTGGTTTAACCAGAATGCCCACCCCCTATCTCTAGTCACCTCAATATTTGACCAGGTTCCTCATCCTCCACCATCCCACAGGCAATGTCTGATCATCCGGCCTCTTCAGCAAGAATCCGATTAGGCCGTTTTGGCCAGAATAACCTTTAGTCAATTTCCATCCACTGAGCCTTGACTATAAATTGCCACATGCCCATGCTGTGTTTGGAGTTGAGCCCATTCTACACAGTGGTCTCTTTTCTCCTATTGCAATTCTGGATAAAACCTGTTTTCAATGCTTTAAGTACTATTCAGCGCTGGTTTCTCTTTGACATAATCCACCTTCAGTATTTTTTGTGTATTCATTCACAATAACACTTCCCTATTCATTTCATTTATGGAATTTTTCAACATCTGTAATTTCTTGTGTATTTATTCCCTTACATGCTTAGTTTTTTCTACCACACCAGAAAGTCAGACCAAAACCTTTTTGGTCTTATTCATATTCTCTCCTCAGTATTATCCTGCACTGAAGACATAGGGGATATTTATTATATCATGTCATTCTGATGTTTTCCGTATTGGTGCTACTGGAATCTATTCTCTTTGTTTCTAGCTCCACTGTCATTACTGTATCAGACTTTCACACTTTTTTTTTCCACAGCAAAACTATGTATTTATCAGTCTTTCAGAAGGAATAGGCTATTTCCAATATCACATAGTTTGTTTTTGAAGCCCTCAAAAGAGAATCACTCAAGCGAATAAAATCCACTAGAAGGTTCACAATAAAAATATCCCACCAACAGAGTTAGTTTCTAGCAGACTTTTCCAGCGCTGGTCGCTGGTTGACCCCAGGTATTTGAATAAAGACAGTGGCAACTTTCTGTTATTTTCATGTACATACTCTTGGAAAGAGTTTACCCCTTCCTTGGGGTAAAATGTGGCTTCTTAGGCCTGCAAGAATTTGAGCTGCACTCTTGCACTTTCTGGTATTCTTTAGTGTGGTTCTTAGGGCATTGCATCTCACACCAGCTGATGGGAACCATGTGGGCACCTGATCCACTGAGGGCCACTGCCGCCCCCGGTTCATTTTCGGCAGTGGTCAGGAAGTAGTTGAACTATGTGCATCACCTAGGGAGATTGCTTTGGCCAAAACGGCACCTGGGCAACAACTCATAAATTTCAGACTTGTCTTTTTCAGCAGCTAAGACATCTTTCTTGTGGATAGTTCCTCTAAAAGAGTTCAGTGGTGTAGACCCCACATATAGGATGTGTACTTTGGCAGCAAGTGCATTGATGCTAGAGATCTGACAGGTTCCAATAGCTCCCACATTTGGCAGTGACTGGGACTCTGTTTCTCTTAACACAGACATGACAGGACACGCGTCATTCTTGCTGGTCTTTGTCATGCAGCCAGCAAGCCACGAAAAGATGTAGCGGTGCCAGGTGTAGGTGCCTCTGTCTGGGCAGCCCTCTCCAAGTTACACAGATATTGGCTGGGGATGAAGTACCTCATGGGTGGTGCCATGACTGCCACTATCCCAAGTCCCTGGACAGTGTCATTTCTCTTTAGAACATCGCAATAGTTTCTTTCCCTTTGGTGGCAGCCTGTTCATCATCCCCAAATTTCCCCTCCGGCTTTAAGAAGATGCCCTTAATTGCATATTTTAATACTCTTCTGCATCAGAGTAATGTTTTTGTTTTTTATTATTTATTTTTAGACCTCTTCTTTTTTCTTAAGTCTTTAGCGAAAGGTTTGTCAGTTTTGTTGATCTTCAAAACACCAAATCTTACTTTCATTGATTGTTTGCCTTTTCATTCTCTATTATTTAATTTATGTTATAATCTTTATGTTTTTTCTTTCTTCTACTAATGCTAGGCTTAGTTTTTTTCTTCTTTTGCTAGTTCCTTGTGATGTAGGATGAGTACATTTATCTGGAGTTCATAGGAACCAATGCAGTTTACTATTAGAAGCTGGTTTGGACACTACCTAGTCCCTTCACCTGATGTTACATGTGGAGCAATTGAATCACAGGAACATGGAATGCCTTCCACACAGCCATGCAGTTGGTCTCTAATCAGCTAGCATTTTGAGATTTATGCCATGCCAGTCTCTTTTTTTACGTGTTCCCTGTTATAATACCAACAGCAATCCTATAAGTGAATCAGTATTGTATTAACAGATAACACATATGAGGCAGAAGAGGTTGAGAGAGGTTCTTAGCACTCCAGAATTAGCAAAGGAGCTGAGATTCAAACTTAACAGGCTGCAGGAAGTCTCCCAAATGTCCTTCCCCTGATCTTTCCATCATTCTGTGAGGCTCTGGACCTGTGGACTCTTTTGTACTTATGAGTCCGTTATCAGCTGCTTTTCAGTTGTATTGAGTGGTGTTTGCTTGCTTTCTTTAAAAGCAAACAGACAAACTCATGACTTCTTAAGACCATTTCATCTTTGAGGTTTCCCAATATGTTTTTAGTGTTTGCACTTTAACTTTAAGCTGTTTTGGTTAGCAACACTTTTTTTTTTCCTGATTTTACAATTTCTTTTGGCTCAACCCATAAACAAAGGGGCTTGTAGTCTCTCGGTTACACATTTGTGGCCTCAGTATCTTCCCAGTTGCTAGGGTTTCTCTCCCATTCTTTCCATTGAATTGATAGGAATCTAGTTCTAATAAAGGAACTACAAAATCTGATGGTTTCCTGTGCTGTAAACCTTCTCCAGAGTGCAAACGGAGACTCCACAGGAGGCTGACTCAAACTAGTACTTCCCTGTGGAATGGCACAATGTCACTTGACAAGCACACCACTTCACGATGCAGGAGCTTAGACACAAGTGCCATTCCTCTTAACCTCTCCTCACCAGAGCAAAGCCCTGAGGGCAACTTCTTTTTGGTGTGAAAAGAGGCTCCAGTAGCTGCTTTACAGATTCTGATGAGTATCAGTAACTAACAGCAGGATCAAGGATAGATAGAGGGAGAGTTATCAAAGTACGAGGGTAGGAACTATACACCGGCACTGGCATCCCCTTATCAAATAATCATACATAATTAAATTGGGAAAGGAAAAATGCCTTTTTTAAAACAAGCACAAAAAGTATTATTTTGGAGACTGGTAGAATGTAAGCAAGCCAGCTAGCTATTCATGCCATAGCCAGAAGTTCAGACAGAACTAAATTATGC
Source organism: Carollia perspicillata (assembly GCA_004027735.1). NCBI lineage: Eukaryota > Metazoa > Chordata > Mammalia > Chiroptera > Phyllostomidae > Carollia > Carollia perspicillata. The sequence continues at coordinate 924 of PVKM010013702.1, read as the reverse complement.
TTCAGATTAATGTATCGGTCAGTTCAAAGGTTAGACAAACAGCTGTTTCTCAAGGAGGCGCACTACAAAGCTTAACTGTTCATTGGAAGGTCTGTAATGCTCTCAGTGGATTCCCAGAGGAGTCACTGTTATTTGTTTCTGATTGGGAGATATCCCAAACTGACTCCATGCTACTGATGACCTCTACTGCTAGGGCATGAGGGTGACACTCTGGAGCCAGTGCAATTTTACCAGTCTCTGGGAAAAAAAAGAGAGAAAGAAAAAACCACCCACACATACACCATGTTTTTAGTGACTCAGAGATCACCCACAACCCTGCAGTTTGGAATGGGTGAAAGAATGCTGGAGAGTCAAGAGGTCCACGTTCCTATTTCTGCAAAAAATGTACAATAACTCAAAATAGTAAGCTATTCAGGAATGTGGTTTATAGTAGTCAGGTTTGATTTGATACAAAACTATGTAACTGGTAGTAAAAGAAGGACTGGAATAAGTTACATTTTTAGTCAATATTTACTATCATTTTCTTGATTTTGAGATACTTGAATAACTCTTCATTTGAACCTGTTGATTGTTAAATGAAAATTAAAATACAGCCCTAAAAAAAGGACACAGAAAGGAGGGAAATAACTTAAATTAGAGTTGTGGGTTGCAAAATAATGTATATTTAAATGTGATTACACTTAGAGAAAAAAATTTTAAAATTCACATCTCAGAAAGAAAACAGTGGGAACTTCTTAAGGAGGCCCTAAGAGATTTTCAGAGATCCCTGTGATGAGTTTAAGTGTCTTCCAACAGCATGACCCAATTTTTTGTTTTCTTCTTTCTCAAATATTCATTATTTGCTCCATGTAAGACACTTACCAGTAGTTTTTCACTTTCTTATCTTTATGTTTCTTTACCACAAGAATTTCTTAGGTCTTTGGG